>JANSTR010092993.1:0-12334 GCA_025434805.1 Antipathozoanthus remengesaui | reverse complement strand
GGATGCCGTGAATTTAAAAGCGCGTGTTTGTGTGTGTGTGTGTGTGTGTGTGTGTGTGTGTGTGTGTGTGTGTGTGCAAAGTGCGCCTTTCTATGTGTTTGCGTGCACAGCGCGTGTTTCTGGGGTAGATGGATGCGGTAGATATGCATGCGATAAGATCTTAGATTGATGCAATCATTGGCTGCAGTTTTATTTTTGTTGTAGTTTTACTTTGACAGCAAATGTTTGATTTCATCCTGGGGATAACTCGTTCTATTTTGCAATCGTGCCCTCATCTCTTATCAAGTTTCTTGCGTGCCAATAAATTAAAGATGTTTAACAACTATGTAATCAATGTAATATCGAGGAAATGGTAAACGAAAACAATCGAACGAAATGATGCAAGGTACTCACATAAACTGTAGCATCAGCTATTTGAAGCAACTTGTTTACAATTATGTTCCAAATTTGTCAACGCTGGTTTGAATCCAGCCCAAGTAAATAAAGTCAGAGGGTCACAAACGGGGTATTGCGGGAACGGCGTCCCTAATGGTCGCGATAGAATTATTTTCTGTTTTGCTATTAGCCAAGGTAAATGTAGCTTACAGGACTGTAGAAATTAAAACTTTAAAAAACACAAGGAGTTAAGCGAAACGTTTTTCTCAACCCAGTTTAATTTGCATAACCCATTTCTTCACGCCAGACTCGAACTAAATATTAATAGCTGATCAATATGCTATGGTGAAGTATGGTATTTTGTTTTGAAATGAAAATATACTGTACAGCAGCATTTCCTTCTGTTTAACGATTCTTATTTGATTTTGTAAAATCATGGGTCTACAGCACAGAAAGAAGTATATAAGCATAACCGATGCATGAACGATACAATAGTTTGTGCGTTTATGCAGATGCAATAGCTTTGTGCTCCTGTGAAAATCCAACATGTCGGAAATTATCAATTTATGACTTGGTGAAGTATGAACTATTATTTACTTCGCTACATTGCGAATTATTCGAAAAATATTAACAGCAAGGTTAATTATTCGGTTGCACACAAAAAGTTCTGATAAAATTATAAAGTATGAGATTCAAACTTTGCATCACATTCGTTTTCACTCTTAATTGAAAGAATTAGGAAAACGTTCAGTAAAATAGTTTGACAGTGTACGAAAAAAGCAAACTTTTCATTTCGAAGATAGTCTTGAAATCCTACAAACTCTTGCTTACTTTAGATTGAGAAACTGAAAACATTTAAGCAATGGAATGATTTGGAAATGATGCAAGCAAGGGAAGTGATAACCATCACTTGCATGTGGCACTTACAGTACTTCGTTCCTTACTTCTTGTCGATTGGAAAAGTGGTTCGCAGGCGTTTACGTGATTGTATCTGAGCAATGTACCGAAACGTTTAGGAGGAGCTAACTGGACAACTGGAAACGAATCTGCACATCTTAAACGGTACGTTTCGTTGGGTTATTACAGTAGTGGGAAAAAGTAAATATCTATTCGCTTTGTGCATTGTTCTTTTGTTTACATTTACATTTTAGATGAGAGTGCGATTTATTATTAAAGCCAGATTGCACTGGGCAATGTCTTTCAGCCAGTCAAGCTTTTTCTTCAAAGACTAATATAGGCTATAGTTTGATATATAAGGATGGTATAGTATGGATCTACATGAGACCTGCCTTGTAAACATCATGAAAATATTTAGTATATTGCGACTTTTTAGAACTTTGTGGATATTTGTGGTTACAATTTCTGGCTATATTGGTCTTTTCTTACCTGTAGTTTTATTGAACGATTCTGAATTTAGATGGTTGGATTTCACGGCAAAGCTACCTTTCGAATAAAACCCGTGCGAGAAGTTATCAACTGTTTATCAGCCTGATACTATCTTCAGATATTTTCTCTCTGTGCGCTGCTAACAAGTGAAGCAGTCATTTCCATTTTTGTCATATATAAATAATTTCTAATCCTTTTTATATTTAGGATTAATATCTTTTCGTCATTTTTTGACAAATTGAAGCTTTAATATTAGCATGCGATTGAAGTACACTTCGAGTATCTCTTAAGGCTGGTTCACACTAGCGACGCAATGACGCAAACGCAAGCGCAAGCACATCATCCATGATATTATTCATTTATTTTGCCGATATGAACTGTGACTGATGTGGTGTTCATAAAAGAATATTTTCATGGATGATGTGCTTGCGCTTGCGTTTGCGTCATTGTGTCGTTAGTGTGAACACTGCCTTAGGGATGGCATTTGTTGAATAGCATCCACTTTTCCTCGATCGGGTTTCAGCCCTGCTACAGATATTCATATTACGTTTGAACTAGACTTTATGCTTGTTGCGCTTGCTTCCAGCGATCAAGAAGCATGATGAGTTTTCGATCATGATCTGCGATGGCTTCTGTCTGGGTTTCTTTGACTCAATAGACTAGAGGCTGAGTTCTTTTATTGCTTCGAGGTGTTTCGAGTCCCCCATTCAAATACGAAGGACAAGTTTTTGAACAGCTTCTCTATCGATCATGCAGCAGTGGTTAAAAAGCACTGCCTCACCAACGCAAGCAATATTATGTCTGTTTCTCCTGATATTTTCTTCTTTTCTTTTATAACGAACCGGTGTCACAGCGGATTTGGATCCCCGTAGATTTGGACCCCCGGTCTATATTCGCTAGCGGATATGGACCCAAGGGGGTCCAATATGGACCCCCAGCCGCGGATATGTACCCCCCCTCAATAAATTACTTTCTAATGCTACAAGATCGTATAATATTAATCCCACATATATTTGACACAAAACAATAAAAAATGTAATGTTGTTAAAGGTTTGTATCTATTGCCTTGCCTTGGAACCAACAGTGCTTCTGTAACACTTACTAGATATTGCCTCAAGAACTTATACAAAGCCTAAAAAGCATGATATCAAAATTGTAAACACTTGCAGGGCAAAAAGAATTCAACCGAGAAATACAGTTCGAAAACAGTTTCCATTAGATTCAAGCAAGTTATATATTTAGTTTCACTTCAGGTTTGTCGTGATGAGTATGTTCATACTGTGAAAACCAAAAATTTTGATCCAAAAATCTATTGAAATGCCATGGTCAAACAGTGCAAGTTTTGAATTGCAACAGAGCTCTCATTTACTGACTCGCAAGTTTGGACGTATGCTCATCAAAACCACTAAAACTGTCTCGCACGGAGATATTTTGTAAACACGATCGAGTTTTAAACTTCGGCGCTTCGTGTTACTATCGAGAGGAAACGCAGAGCGGCAGTTTGCTTGTTTTTGCTATCCCAGTGTTCCAATTCAGTGATATTATGTGCATGATGTTGCAAATATATTTGTATCATCAGCAAATATCCTAAATTTGAGTGACTTTGAACAATTAGGAAGGTCATTAATATATATTAAGAAGAGTAGAGGCCCCAAAGAGCTACCTTGGGGGACTCCACATTTAACAAGCTGTTTTGAGGATTCAGTATTTCCCATTGATACACATTGCTTTCTGTTAGTTAAATAACTAGTAAACCAGTCGAGGGAAACACCTCTAACCCCATATTTTTCTAGTTTTTTGAGGAGTATTGCATGATCAACAGTGTCAAAAGCTTTGCGGAGGTCAAGGAATACACCACAGGTATATATGTTCCTATCTATAGACTTTTTTAAACATTCTGTTATCTCTGCAACTGCTTGTTCGGTTGATCGACCTTTTCTGAAGCCATATTGAAACTGATATAATATTTCATATTTTTCAATATAGCTTACCAACTGTGAATGTACAAGCTTTTCAAGTATTTGAGAGAATGCTGATAGGACAGAAATAGGACGATAGTTAGAAGGATCAGTGACAATGCCACCTTTATCAATCGGCGTAACTCTTGCTACTTTGAGAATGTCAGGCACAAGTCCTTGTTGAAATGACTGATTAAAAATTACAGCAAGAGTTCCACTTATTCTGGAGCTGGCTAATTTTATGCACTTAATTGGAAGTCCTAAAGAGGCTTTGTGTACTTTAAGGCTGGATATTATGTCTTGCACTTCATATGGAGTCACTGCATGAAGCATGAAGCTATTCGATGGTTTGTGTACAAGATGATCGATAGGATTTAGTTGATGTGTAGGAAGAGTTGAAGCTAAGTCTTGACCAACATTTACATACTTTAATAAGAGTTGAGTTGGTCACAATATTGATGATAGCTGCAGTGTTTCAGAAGATTAACTTATTGCAATCTATAAATTTGTTTTTCTTCTCAGGCCAAGGCAGTACTGGAATGGGCCATGGAGCATGGTGGTGCTCCAGAGAAGTGGGCTGCAACACAGTGTCTTGCCTTATCAGGGATGATCAGCGACAGGATCGTTGTTGAGCTTGTCCATCATTTACATGCTGATAATGTAGTGAGGTCAGAACAAGCCTGCGCCCTCCTGGCACAACTTAGTCATCACTCTGTAAGTCGATTAGAGTTAGAGAAAGATCATTGATCAATAAATAAAATTTATATGAAGCAAATTATTCTGTGTTCATTAATTACTGAGATTGTTGATCAGGAGCATGTAGTGTACTACATGATGTGATATACCCTCTAAGCACCTCTGGTGCCATAGATATCAGCATACTTGGTAAGTGATTATAGCTAGATAGGAATCAGAAAAATATCAGTGATATAAAATCATTGCAAGGATTCCATGCAATTGTATACAATGAAGTGTGTCAAAAACCCAAGGGGGGAGTCCCAGAATAAAATGACGATTGGGGAGGGGGTCTGAAAGTTCAAGGGTATCATTTTCAGTAGTTGCGTATGTCTTTATGGTATCTGTTTCTGAGCCTGTGTATTTTTTAGGGTATGTATTTGATGCAAAGGTACATGCTTGATCCTTAGTGCTTGAAAAGACACATCCAAACACTAATTGGTAAAGTTACGTTATTTAGTAACTGAGTACTGCTCAGGACTGTGCCCGAAATTATTGTAGGAAACTCATCAAGAACAATGCCTTTTTTTGTAAACGAAAAAAGTGTTTTTTTAGGGTACCAATTTTTGTACGGATGTATTCTTTTAGGGTACCACATTGGTCAAAATGTTGTATTTTTTTTAAGTTTAGATTTGAGCTCAACTTTTGGACCCTCCCCCCCTCCCCATCATTTTTTTCTGTAAGTTTACCCCTGGGGTGAAAGGTCACTAGTAGTATGTGAGGTTTTGTAGTGCAAGCTATTTTATTATGGTAATGTTTAAACAGTCGTTATGTGTATTATTTACAAGAACAAAAGGGTGCTAGAGCCTCAAGATCTGCCAGCCAATTCCCAGCACTGCAATGATTTTTGAAATGACAAGTTACATATTTGATCCAAATTTCAGCTGTAATCTATTTTGATGTGTTGATCGCCAGGGTGTTGTACAGGCCATGGTGGCAGAACTACTGAACAGTAGCAGCTGGAAGGATCGTTCAAAGGGCTGCCAGGTCATCCCCAAGCTGAAATGTGGCACCAATAGAGACATGACCCAGAAACTGTCCTACCTTATGTGGAATGACTGGAACAAAGATGTCAGGATGGCTGCTGCACAAGCACTTGGCAAAACTGGAAATGGAAAGGTGAAAAAGTCCTTCCATCTAAGAGCTAAAGAGAGATAATCAACATGTTCATTCCCATCATGTTTATCAGTATCAATATTCTCCTTACTCTGTCAACTTAAGTATGCATATGTCTAGCCTCCCACTCAGCAGGTTTACCCCCATAGGCATCATTCACAATCACTTCCTGTCCATCCTGCTTCACCAAAGGAGATTGACCTATCTAGTTACCTGCAGAGCTAGAGCAGGCTTCCTCCATTAGGCATCATTCACAATCATTTCCCGACTATCCCTCTTCACGAAAGGAGATTGACCTCTAGTTACCTGCAGAGCTAGAGGAGGCTTCCCCCATTAGGCATCATTTGCAATCACTTACCGTCCATCCCGCTTCATCAAAGGAGATTGACCTCTGAATTACCTGTAGAGGAGGTTACCCCATTAGGCATCATTCGCAGTCACTTCCCATCCATCGCTCTTCGCCAAAGGAGATTGACCTCTGAGTTACCTGTAGAGGAGGCCAGCAGCTAGTACATTTGTTCATAACATTTTTAAAATTTTAGTTTTTTGATAACTTGATTGAGAGCCAATGCTGATCATGATTGATTGATCATTTTCACAGGTTGTGCACGATGCATTAAGGGATAGGATAATGACGGGAAATGAACGTGACCAAGTGGATGCTTTAAAGAAGGTATAAATACAACCATTTACGGAACACATTACGTTTTAAAATATTTCACACAGATTTGTAAGTGTGAGGGTTTAGATATAATGATGATAATAATAATATTATATCTTAATCTACAAGTTCTGCAGGCTACAGTTTCTCACCCAGATATTACTTACTTATGTTGACTTTTCTAGGTATTAACTAGTACTGTCTGTATTTGTTGTCGATATTCCGTAACAGTTAGCCCTTTTTCCACTGACTTATCAAAAGTAAAATTATCAAACTTTATGAAAATTGTCAACTTCTGAATTTCATGAAACAATGAACATTCAGAGAATCTACTCTTCGAGACAAACAAAATGATTATCTTAAATTGTAATTGTTCTGTTTGAGCTAGTTAGACGACGAATGTCTACACACTTGTCCAAAAAATTGGTTTATATGCCCTAAGCAGGACTCGAACCCGCATCTCCTTTTATCACTAGTCGGGCATGCTATGAACAAGATGAATGGTCACTTTATAAAGTTTCGTCAACTGGTTCGAAAGTTAGGACATTCTTGGTTTATTTGAAACTGGGTTTAGTAGGGAAATGGTAAATGACATACCTCACGTGGATCCATGTCCGATGGGATCCCAGTCCAAGGACTTGCAGTACCCTTGAAAGAAGGTTACAAAACCACCTGGCCAGGAATCACACCTGGGACCAAGTCTTTTTGGCAGTCAAAGATGTCAAAGATCTTACTGCACTGCGCCAATCTCACATACACATCTTATTACTAATTGGAGAGCATTATATATTCATTTTTGACATCACTCACCATATTCCACTACTTGTTATACTGAAGGACTGCAGATCAGAGTTGGTTTGATAGTTGTCTCGTTCCAAAGTGACATTAAACCGACCTTTTTAAACCATTCACACCTGGAATATCTGTTGAAAACGATCTTAATCATAAAGTTTTTTTGATTATATAGATAGTAGTGCTTTACTGGGAGATACGCCACTCGTATTTTTCATAAGAAATACATCCGGGACCTGAGTAGCATATTTTTCATATCTTCTCTCTCTCTCTCTGTCTCTCAGTCCTTGTGACCCCCAGTGGGGCATAGGGCCGCAACAATGACACACTCACTAGTGAGGATATCGATGACGTCACTTCCGATGTTTTCCCGCTCATTCTTGACGCGTTACATAGTTTTTTTTGTGGATGTGTCCATATAATAAAAAGAAAATTATGCTTTTCAAAGATTCCTTTTCTCCCGCTTCACCCCACTGGAACTTCGGTTACTATGGTATTTTTTGACTTTCCTTCATGCAGTTGTCAAACCTTGGGATCATGACAGCGAGACTGCTTCCTGCTCTGCTGACGTGCTTCAATAGTGGATATGTGTCTGTCAGAATTGAAGCAGCTATGGTAAGGAATTAGGAATATTCAATTAATGACTCCACCTGTTCTTCCGCTACAACCTTAAATTTTGCAATTTTAATTAGCATAGTTTGTTTTTTGATAATATGCAATAACAGTGATTATAAGTTATGATATAATTAATCCAGTTATTTTGACAATAATGTTCACTTTCCGCATACTTCATAGTATCATTCATATGTAAGGAAAGCACAAGATTGGTTTCAGAGTTGAATGAGCATTGTTCAATCCAGTTGCTTTAGCCAGGTAGTGGGTTCAATCCACATCAGAGGCTCATGACCAGCTTAAGGTTACTTTCGCCAGCTATGGCGACGGTAAACTGTCGACTTTCCTTGATGTTATCAGCATGTGCGCGATCATTATCATCAAATCGTAGCATATATTTTTATTACCTCAAAGGGTTTCCGGTGGCACACAAACACCCTTTTAAAATTTACAGCTATAGATGTTTTTCACGTGACGTCATCAACATTCTCAAAATTATCAAGCTGTTCTTTTATATGATTCAGATATCAGTATTTAAAGTTTTCTGTGAAAATTTTACGTCAATGCGATGATTCTTGCTTGAATTATAGCATGTTGAACTTTCTGGCAGTCTGATTAGCATAATTTCTAAATGTAAAGAAAATCGATATAATTTGGCAAACTTGAAATGTAATGACCTGACAAACCTCTAAAAGTCGTAACTGAAGTGTTTGTTGGCGAATTAATGATTTTGGTTGGAGAAAACCGATTTGTTTGAAAAGTTAAATTTTGGCCGCCATCTTGGTGAACCAAAGCAGTACACCAACATGGCCACCGCATACTAATTATAGTAAATGTATTGAATATTTCTTGGCCAGAAGCTCAGTTATAAATTCTCTATTCTCCCATATTTTTTGCCATTTGTATATTTTTTCTGCTCTATACAGAATATCAATGTGTGCTCTGACTGCCTTTAACGTGAAACTGAATCATCCATATGTAATAGAGTCTTATATTGATTCGTTACAATTTCCAGTGTACTTTCCCCCAATCACAATTATTACACAACAGGTTAAATCTATGAGAATGTTTTGCTTGTTAGGTGATGCAGGGAACTCGATTATAGTTCACGATATAAAGTAAAACTCAATACTTGTGAAAATCAGTTTTTATAAATTCGGCTTGTCGTCAACCCCGACTCTTCAGTGATTTCCTTCTTCAGTGGAAGTTTTGTTTTGTTCAAACCCTGCTACATATGTATCTGGTTTAAGTTTATCATCATTGTAAATAGTGCACCGAATTTATATAAACTGATGTTGTTGTTGTTGATATTGTCAGTCAAACATATCATTAATTTGTTTATGAGGTCTGATCAAATTATTGTGATGTATGATCTAGGCTGCAGGGTTTCTCCAAGTTTCTGATGAGAAAGTCATTAGTGCACTGCTCGGGATTGCTGGCGCGGACCCCAGCTGGAAAGTCAAGGCCCATGCTATCAAAGGTAACGTTGTTAGTAGTCTCTTTTGAAGGCAACTCTCCTTTGCCATTTCTATACTATCATCTGCCATCATCCACCATCATCCGCCATGCATCATTTACTATTTTCCTGGTTACCCCGAAGCTTGTCCACATCGGAATCTACGCTGTCCAGGTTTGTTGCGGCCATAAAGAAATCCTAAAAAGCCCTAAAATTTCAAAAATCCGCCAAAGTTTTGTATTCAAGTTCCAAAAGTATTGTGTAGGTCCGAAAAACTCCTAAAAACAGCTCTTGTAACGACAGTCTGCAAACTCAACTGTGTAATAATATGTTTTCCTTGACTGCAGTTTGGAATGATAAAGAGGGAAACCAGAAACATCCATATATGTTCATATTAAGATGCAAGTTTATAATCTAGTACTCTTGGCTTTCCAGTGTGTCACCTCAGATACCTCCCTGTCAGTACCCAAAGGTTGTCGATAGTAATCTCGAGAAAGTCAAAGTGTTTGTCGTGAAGAGTCCTACAATTTTCAATAAAAGGCCTTAAAAGTTCTAACTAAAATTTCTAAGAAATTAATCTGTACGACCATAGTTGTCATTTGCTTTGCTCACTAGTGAAAATATGGCTTCAGTGCGGTTGTTATGGAGATGGCTGAAACAGTCACGTGTCCTCCTCTCTTATCATTTGTAATACATTGTGCATGTATTACGCAAGAACTCTTTGAAACACAAAGTCAGAATGTATTTCTGCTTCTTCAGCATTGAGGAATGACTTAACATGTTACGTTAAAGAAATTGAGACATTTTTCCAAGCAGAAAGGAAAGAATCGAGAGGGTACGTCATCCAGGCACCAGTTTAGACGTTAGCTGAACATTGCACAAAAAAGTCTTTTCCGTCTAGGTCCTAAATAAGAGTAATAGCTGATACACACTATATAAACCTTATATAAATATACTGCTATGAAAACACACTATAGATATACTATTCAACTCAAAATCTTCAAGATATTACTAATATCATGTATATAGACAAACAGCCAAAGAATGCAATCACAAGATTCCTTCACAAGCTCATTTTATGCCGTACGATTTGTGGAACTGAGACAGAAATGTCTTCTCCTGAAATTGTGCTGTCGAGGGAAGTCCTTTTTATTGTTTCCTTTCTTGCCTTTAGGCTAAGAAGAAGCATGGATGAAGCTAGATTATGCTCCATACAAAGCTGTCATCGCCCATATATAACCATTTTCCATCCCTGATATTATATTAGATAGCGATTGCAAACCATTTGTTAGTCTCGTAAACCGGCCACTGACTTTTTAAACATCAAGACTATTAACTAAGTAAACGAGGCAATAATAATATTAGCAGCCCTTTATTTTTTAAATTTCCAGCTCTGTCGTGTGTCGGTGTTGTGAGTGAAAAACTGAACGAGGTCTTACTGTGGGCGATACGCTATGAGAAGGTCGCCGCTGTCCGTGCAGAGGCATGTAACGCGGTCGCAACCCTTGGTATCACAGACGAACGGCTGCTTGGTGTACTACAGGATAGAATCGTGGTAGAAACTGACGACTTTGTGAAAAGGTAAAAAGTGCTTGACATCCGTCAATAATTGTAGGCGACTCGCTGGAATAACTGCCAGACACAATCGTTCTTACTATCTTTTTAGAAAAGCTTTTAATCGTGATTATATTTAAGCGCTGTATTTAACAAAAGGAACAGCTTTTCTCGTGTTCTGTACAGTAATAAAGCACGCCTTCGGCTCTCGTTTCTCCCTACACTTCTTTCGTGCTCTCGTATTTGTTCTGCTAAAGGGTACGAGAAGATTACTTATGTGCTGTAGGTAGGGAAGGAATTCAGTTTTTAATGGCTAATGGTTGAGGAGAGGAGAAGAAGAGTGGTTTCCGTTCTTCCGTCTCTGTTTCTTGATGTGCTTTGCGTCTCGATCTAAAGTCAGTATCTGTTCTTTTGGCGTGTGCATTACAGAGAAGCGATCTGGGCACTAGAGCGGCTGGGTGTGGAGCCCACGGGGGATGTCAAGATGCTACAGGCGATCAGAAGTGAGGTTCAGGCTCGCTGCACCCGAGATGCTGTCGTGGCACATATTCTCCATGAAGACCGGCAGGTGAGAACTTGTTAAGTGGACTTCTTGTGTCCTCAGTATTACTGTTTATGTGGTTAACTAGTCTAGGTTTACACGACACTTACAGTTTGTAAGTTAGCTTGTCTAGGTTTAAACCACACTTGCTGTTTGTAAGTTATCTACTCTAGGTTTACATGACACCGCGTTGCTTTTTCGTATTCCTGAAAATAGACTTCTCGCCCTTTGTACGTGGATTGATAACGATTGTGGCTTTCGCATACTGATTTCGATTTAAGTAATTTAAAAAACCACTCACATCAGCTACTTTTTTAGTTCTTGCTTTGATGTTTCTTCTTAGGCCGAGTACAGAAAAGATTACAAGAAATATTTAACAACTGAAGACGAAGAAGCCCGAACAGTAACCGCTCCCAGCCTGAAGAGGGATAAGACCCTTTTGTCACGTGCTGCCAGTAAAGCATCAAGTCGAGGCTGGGACCCCATTCTGGCAGGTTACCAAGCAAGGGAAATTATGTCACGTGCCCCGACCCCAGGTGAACTGCGCATGGAGCGGTCGATGCTACCGATGGACTTGAACAGTGCGTCCTCTGAGAATAGTTCTGTTTTAGGCACAGACGACTGGGATAACTTTTCTGACAGCGAAGAAGGCAAACCCGTTGATGCAATATCTGAAGTTCCCGAAAATGAAAGATGGACAAAGGTTCCCAGTTCAAGAACAAGTGACGTGAGAGAAAATAACTCCAAAAAGCCTTGTTCCTCAAGGCAAGAACTGAGAGATAATCCAGAGCTTGGTGATGGAGAAGGTCTGGTATCAACTGCCAATTTGTCGCGCCCGCAATCAGAAAAAACTAGATCTGCGGAGTCTCAAATTGAGAGTGATAGAGACTCATTTATTACTGACCACGAGTCGAGTAAAGATGACCCTGAACTTCTAGCTCTGGCAGACGAGGAGGTTTACACAGCCCCAGAGATCTCAGTTTTCGCCCAGTCAACACAGGACGAGGGAGATCTGGTATCGGGCAAGAAGGAATAAGGAAGCTGGGCATTCTGTGTCTTTAAATTCTTCAGAATTTAAATAGATTTACGTGTAGACATTTTTTATTTGTTTCCCTAAAAGATTTTAACATTATTTTGTAAATAAGAAG
>JANSTR010092882.1:0-12335 GCA_025434805.1 Antipathozoanthus remengesaui | reverse complement strand
GTGCAAAACACAATACACACGTGCAAAACACAATACACAAGTGAAAAACACAATACACAAGTGAAAAACACAATACAATAGTGAAAACACAACACACAATTGCAAAAGACAATACACAAGTACAAAACACAATAAACACGTGCAAAACACAATACACACGTGCAAAACACAATACACATGTGCAACACACAATTGCGAAACACAATACACAATTGCAAAACACAATACACACGTGCAAAACAACACACAAGTGCAAAACACAATACACAAGTGCAAAACACAATACACAGGTGCAAAATACAATACACAAGTGCAAAACACAGTACACACGTGCAAAACACAATACACACGTGCAAAACACAATACACAAGTGAAAAACACAATACACAAGTGAAAAACACAATACACACTTACAAAACACAACACACAAGTGCAAAACACAATACACAAGTGCAAAACAAGATACACAAGTGAAAAACATAACACACACGTGCAAAACACAATACACACGTGCAAAACACAATACACAATTGCAAAACAAGAAGCACAAGTGAAAAACAAAATACACAAGTGAAAAACACAATACACACGTGAGAAACACAATACACAAGTGCCAAACACAATACACAATTGCAAAACACAATATACAAGTGAAAAACACTATACACACGTTTGAAACACAATACACAAATGCAAAACACAATACACAAGTGAAAACACAATACACACATTCAAAACACAACACACACGTGCAAAACACAATATACAAGTGAAAAACACAATACACACGTGCAAAACACAATACTCAAGTAAAAAACACAATACACACGTGCAAAACACAATACACAAGTGAAAACACAATACACAAGTGAAAAACGCACTACACACGTGCAAAACACAATACACACGTGCAATACACAATACACAAGTGAAAAACACAACACACAAGTGCAAAACACAATACACACGTGCAAAACACACCATTTTCTGATTCGTGACGTCATTATGACATAATATGCCAATTAAAACACATCAATCTTATTAAGTTGTGATTCTTTATTGGTGTGCAAAATTGTGTTCAATCTGTTAAATAGCTCCGAAGTTACATACCGCGACCAATTTCTGCCCCCCCTCCTCGTGTAGAGACAACACAAAAAGCCCGTGTTAGGTAGGGTTAAGTCTCAAAATCAAATTATCATAATCCAATTGCAATTCCGTACATAAAACGTGAAAGCTCTTCTCATCTAACGAATAAATATGTTACCATTGGGGTTTGCGACATTTTTTTTGTGGTTTTGATTCGATGTAGCACAAGGGTCGTGTGCGGGATATCCCTCTAACTGTGTATTGCCTTCAAAATAGTAATATTGCTTGTTCTCGGGCGATTTATTCAAGCTCGGGCCATAGGTGCCAATCACCAGTCTGTCTGGAGCACCAATATGATTGCAGTTTGAGACAATTCGATTCGCTATTTTACAGGTTAATGTTCCCGCGGTAAACTTTACCAAGCTTCCGGTGTTATCCTTACAGGATACCCAGTTATTTATGCTGGACTTGATCAGGAACTCGCTCCCAATCTGTTTCCACTTATTGAACTCCATGGCGTTGTAATCATCAACACTTAACGGGACTTGGTTTGAAACTCTAACGTTTATTTCACCTGTAGTACTCCAGTTTGGGAATGGCGTCACCGCGTTACCACGGTTACCAAAGTCTGAATACTTTGTAAAAGTATAACTCCAAACAAGAGTCCAGCCTCCTTCATCGGTCGCCATATCACAATAAACCTCCATAAGTGTTCCGCCGACAGATATCCAGTATTTGCCACTGGTTAGGCTGGAGACCCGGGAGAGAAGATCTTTGCAGGAACCACCAGGATTCATCTTGGTTCCTTGAAACAAAACATACAGTTGCTGTAAGCATGATAAATGATGTCATGTCGTGGTAAATATCTAGTTCAGTTCCTTTTTATGTACCAAGTTAATAAAATTTAACAAAGTTGGAGTTTAAGGTGTACAGCTTAGCCTGTTCAAGGAAAATAATGCAATTACCATTGAAAATTTCACATTATAAAATTCCTAGTATTATATTTAGTAAATATTATTATTATATGAAATATAGTGTTATACCGACTGATAGCAAAACGATAAAATTGATATCCCCACTCCCGCTAGCGGTGATATCAGTTTTACCAACACATTTGTGATATCATTTTTCAATCAGCTTTCATTATTTTCGCGCGGTTTTTGTGAATGAATGTTGGCTGTTTTTTACAACTTTGCTTGATTCAGTATAAATTCCTTTTTATGTTTGTAATTGAAGAATCTAGTCACTTATGTAATCCTTTTTTCCAAATAGTGGTTTAGTTTAATAAAAGAATAAAACGAATTACTTTTGCATTTTTATTGTTTTGCTATCAGTTGGTATAACACTATATTTCATATAATAAACAGAACATTACATGACCGCTTGGAGATACGAATTTTATTGTCTCGTGTTGATTATCTCTCACTCGTTCGCTGCGCTCAATTGTGAGATATCATCAACACTCGAAGACAAAAATTGGTATCTCTGCGCAGCCATGTAATATCCTCTATTTCCAATACACCATCTTTAGATAACACAAACAGGAATTGTTCTAATGTAAATTTAGTCAGTTGTCACAATATTCCTAACAAACTAAATAGAATATCAGCAGCTAGAAAACAACTGCACAAGAATGGGTAAAATATTGACTAACACTAGATAAAATGGAAACTTTCACAAGAAAAACAAGAGAGTTGTTACAAGCCATTCGAGGTGAAATATTTTAGATGGCCTTTGATAATATAAATTAAAATTGGCAAATTCGTGTCAAAGATATAATCTAGTTCTTTAGGGAACTTTTTATGTTAATCTTACATATATGCATGTGCATCTGGTAACATTGTGCCTGCCTAAATATACTACTAACCTGGAGAATGCTGAGCACCGACAGGTAGGCTTATTTGGTCTTCAAGAATTATCTAGAACAAAAAAGTACTCATATTAGAGAAAAATGGCGTTATTGATTTGACAATAATCGTCTAATAATTGTTTTGTGCCAC
The DNA here is from genome assembly GCA_025434805.1 of Antipathozoanthus remengesaui. Classification (NCBI taxonomy): domain Eukaryota; kingdom Metazoa; phylum Cnidaria; class Anthozoa; order Zoantharia; family Parazoanthidae; genus Antipathozoanthus; species Antipathozoanthus remengesaui. The sequence continues at coordinate 9,249 of JANSTR010092882.1, read as the reverse complement.
AAAACTACAATATAGAATGTCCATGTACATCGTCTAATTGTGCGTTTTTTGTACACCATTTGATTTTTTTTCTTTTATAAATTATCTTTTGCCTTGGCTATCGTTGATCCACTTATATAATAAATATCAGAGCTATACTGTTGTACAATTTTGGCCTGGATTGTGACTTGCCACAGGTATATCGTTTATCTCACAGATTTGTCTGTTTAGATGCCTCTATAGATTAAAATATTTACATCTTCTATCTCTCATGCAAACATCAAGGTATTGATAAAGGAGACGAGACATACGTCGTTCAATGAACATTTCCTGAGACAGCTGCTTGATGAGCTCTAGTCTTCACAGTTTTCGTATCTAAGTCGCAAACTAAACTAAAATCGCTGATATAAGAAAACGCACACAAAAAAATCATGCTATGTTCCAAATACATCTTGCGAAACCGTCTGAGTTGTGTATAATTTATAAAAGATATGTAATGCATATTCTAAAATGCTTCAAAAGCTTCCCAACCGCCCTTTAAAATTAAATTTCCTAAACATAAATTTCTTAGATTAAATTAAACTAAATTTCAAGACTGCGCCTTGGCCAGGTTTGAGAGCATTTTTATGTTGTAGTTCCAGTTAAATCCTTAGTACATTGAAATATTTCTGATATTTAACATAATATCTTTCTATTAAGAAAAGAAAGTTAGCATGTGTACAAATGAATTATCAAATTCGCAATAACGTTTATCAACTAAGGAAGTAAAACAAACTGTCTGTCATTTTTAGTTAACATTGACAAAATACGACTGAAAAGTATTCCGAAATGTCACTGCATGTGTGAATAGTCAAAGTCATTTACATCGAGGTAACACAAATCAATTTATTTAGTAAACGTGGATCGCCAAGAACCAATCAGGTGTGTGGCGGTTAATTGGGCTGCATATGAATATTAAACTCTTCGAACCTTGCAGAAATGGTCTGTAAATAGACAAGTTGTCGTTCTTTGTACCTAAGACGACTTTTTGACCTCTGTAATTATTATCTGGATTTCAAAGTAAAATCACTATTTTTACAAAACTATTGCTAAACTACGACTTTAGAAGTACCAATACTGATCTTATCCCACTACCCGGGGAGTTGGTTGAAGGTTGGGTTTGCACTCAAGTTGCTGACCATTCACCCTCGAAAGTCCGGGGAGGGGTCAAATGGACCCCCTAAGTTTTTCGGACCTAGAAATCGCAGCTTTGAAGCAATAAAAACGAAACTTTCAGTACCTGTAGATCGATAATGAGTACATTTTTGGATGACGTCATCATTGATAATTTATGCGAATTTAATTATGCAAATTTGAGTTTGAAAATGAAAACGGTAATTATTTTACAAAATTTGTTCTAAATTCTTTTATCCCACAATATCAAGGACATATAACAGGAGGATTTGTCTATACTCTTATTTGTTTGTGTCAATTACTGATTTTTATTAGTAAAAATTATTAGGCTGTAAAATATTTTTGTTGAGGCCTTTGACATGCTTGGATTTTGGGATGGGGGATGCGTTGTCCCTTTCCAGTCAGCTGGTACCATTTCATCTTCGAATGACCAATTGAGAATCGAATAAACAGGGTGAGCGGGTACCGCGGCGTACTCTTTGAGGAGCAAAGGACTGATATCATGGAGACCGGAGGCTTTGCTGGCTTGTAGTTTAGACAATTTACTGTAAACAGTTGAGGGGTGCACTTTGATAGGCTGATAATTGTGTGAGGGGATTCGGAAATCGCTGGCAAAATTTGGTCTTGCATGACGGCTGCAAAGGTATCATTGATTTTGCCAGCTTATTGTTCTGGAGCTAAGATATCAGGTTTAGTAGGGAGGCAACTGACTTTTGCATTTCACAAATTTGTTTGGCTTGTTCCACCATTTCTTGGGGTCCTGAGACTTTGTTTGTTTTACTTTTTCTTGATAGAAGGATCTTCGAATGAGCTTGCGCTCTCTTTCCTTTCCATCAGCTAGTGCTTTCTGCTTTTTGGTGATTGGGTTCTTCAGGTGTATTGTCACCATCATGGAAGCTCTTGTTTACATACACGGATAGATTTCCAAGGCATAAAGGTGTCAGGACTAACTTGATGGTGTTATTGAATGCTTGGATCTTTGGCAATTGGTCGCTAGTTTGGTTGTCTTCCATGAGACAGTTCCATTTGATAGAGTTTAGGAAGTTTCCCAATTCGCGAATGAAACTTGGATTGTTGCGGCACACGGTGATACGACAAGTAATTTTGCGTTGCTCGGGGCGATCTTGGGGCTCAGTAACAACTGTAAGGTGGTCTGAGAGCCCAAACGGCGGAAGCTTCTACAGTGTGTTGTAGAACTGTGGAATGTTGGTCAGGACTACTAAGGTCCAATGTGTTGGAGCATCTGGTCCGCCATCATGGCGGACTCTCAGATACTTTCAAATACATTTAACTAACGAAATATCGCTTCCAAACACTATGCCGTACGGGAAATAAATAACCACCTCCTCTGCGCTGATACGGCCGGCCATGCATACTCAAAAAAAGCAATCACAATTAGATATTTTACTTTATGAAATGTTAGAGTAATTTATACGAGAGAAGTTAGTCGCGACTTATGTTAGACGCAAATTTGACCCATTTATATGAACAGTTTCGCAGCGGAGATAAGTCCCGAATAAGGTAAGGAGAGGTCGCGACTTGTGTTAGCGGCCGCAAACACGTCATTTACACTAGCAGTTCGCGTCTAATACAAGACGCGCTATGCAAATCCACGATTAAAACTTCTCTAGTATAAATGGCCAGCCCTACTGAAAATGAACCAATGAACGGATCAGTGATCGGCAAAAAGCAAGGAAGTTAAAAACACATAAATTTATGTCCTCGGAGAAGTTAAAAGTGTATTGCTCTAAAAATTAACAAGAAAATTTTGCGAAAAATAGTTTATTTCCGAAACACTGAATGGATGCATCAGTTAATTTACTTTAAAGTATTCTCAGAAAGCAAGACAAAGCATTATTAGTATCTCGGTAGAAACGTAATCTTCGTATTACTGCATCGACAGCGAGAAATCTTCTTAAGCCTTACAAAACGTAATAAAACCTGGGGCTAAAGAGGTGCAGGCTTAGCACTTTAAAACACTACCTTTTCAATGTAAACGTAGTCTTCATGGTTTTGGACAAAAGTACGCGTGTCTGATCTTCCTTGTTTAATCAGCGAGCACCACTTGCTCTTGATGTTGTAGTTCACACTTTTACACGACACGCTGCGAGCACAGGACATAACACAAGCAAGATCATTCTGAGCAGTTTGATTGGAAATGAAATCTCCTCCATACATCAAAGTAAATTGAAAGCTATATGTATATTGCGAAATGCTGATCTCTTCACCAACAGCTGTCACAACACAAAGAAGAATTGAGATCAATTTCGCAGTTTCCAAGGCCATTATTAAAGAAACCTTTTAGGAATTGAAGATGAAAGCATAAATGTCGGAAACCTTCCTTGGTTATGCCGTCCGGACACTGAACATTCAATGATCCTTTTGATTAATGACAGTATGGATTTATTATTTATGTGTTCGCAGATTGTAAAAAACTACCTTTCATTAAATATCACAATAATTTGTTAAGTATTGTTTTGTCTTCATTAGTCTCCTTCTTAGGTTTTATGGAGAAAATACTTTTTGGGAAAATTCTACCTAAAATAAAATATCACAACACGTTTTACACAAATGGACAATCTGGAAACCGTTTGGGATTTTCATTAATGCAACTACCAAAACAGATTTGACTGCAGTACATGGTTTGATTGCTTCTTACCTCGAAGCGAACAAACTAGATGGCTTTTTATAATGGAATATATGTGTAATAAAACTGGTCACATGTTTACCAAGATTGTCATGCAGCGATCATTACTTACACTGTTTGTATTTTAATAGCATTAAAAAATGCAAATATTTCTGTAGAGAATTTGTATGTAACTTTATTCGCAATTTTAGATGAATATGTGAATAATACATCTAGAACCCTAGCAAATCCCTAATCAAAAAATGTAAAAACGATGCTGCGATTTTATTGGTATAGCAATAAATATTTTTGTTATAAGAAAATATTTTTGTAAATATCTTTGTACAAGGAAAACATTAAAGCTGAGCAACAACACGTTTTCTTTGGAGTCGATTTTGTGCAGAGGTTATGCTACAACACGGTGGACATTTTCAATAATACTGAAAACTATATAGAAGTCATTAACGATTAGATTTTGAAAATGCATCAATAAAATAATATATTTTGATCTATAAATCATCTCTTTTCTATTGCTAGAGACATTAGGATATTTCCAGATTGCTTGTATGCCATATATTCACATTAATGTTTACCATATACGACTATTATAACAATGCATCCAAGGAATGATTTTTTATGTTTTTGTTATCAAATATAAACTTTGATTCAAAGTTTAAAAACGAAATCTTTGTGCATGTTGTTTTAAAGTTTGTTCCCAACCATTCGATTCGTTCAAAAATAAAGCTTAAAAATTGTCTTAAAGTTTACATTTGAGAAATCAAGGATGGCGGACCAGATGGCGGATTTACTGTAGATAGTTGCCATGGAAAGTAGTTAAAAATAACAGGACGAACGTCACTTCACTTCACTTCACTTTAATGTATTGTGCGACTTACAATATTATAATAACTGTATAGCGCATGGAAAAAAATACATTGATTTGGATTTGGCCTCAAAGGCCTCGACGTTGTCACTAAGATTAATTAGATAATCCGGCAAGTCATTCCAAAGTCAAATAGCCCTTGGAAGAAAACTGAACCTATAGATATTTATTCGTGCATAAGGAACGTTTATGTGCTGATCGTGCATGTAACGCGACCGTCTTTGGGGTTGCGAAAGATTTCCAAGTGGAAGATTAGCTAGCGAGTTCAGCCCCTGGTTCAGGAGACAAATGGAGGCCGCCTCCCTACGAGTTTTGAGGTGTTTCCATCACAGGGTCTGCATGTGACTTCAGATTGACTATTCTTCGCAATTAAGAGTTTGCACGGTAAATAGCATCCATGCTAGGCTGAACGACGGACAAAGATAACATAAATTGTGGTCAAGGGTCGAAGCAACATGAACGAGGACATAAAATGCGAATAATATTAGTAAATTTCAAATTAAATTTATATATTTTCAGTAAACACATTTTGCGTGCGTGATTTACCTTGGAATCTTCAGAAGCCATTGCAAATCTTGACTCATTCTGCATTATCTTTAACTGACAAAATATAAATCATTAGTACCGCAAAAAAGCCTTGAATCAATATTCCAAGAACTTCTGGAAAGATATCTGACATTTTTCTCCATCATAATATCAAAAATAATAAATTGCGTTTTGCAAGGATAGTATATTTCCTTAGATTATTGTATTCTTATCATGTCAATTTTATTTCTTGTAGTTAATTTCATAAAATTTATGTAATTTAATGATTGGAATAAAATTTGTTATCTCTCGTTATCTTGTATTATCTTTCTCCTCCTCTAACTCGGATGTGAAGAACATTTAGGAAAAAATGACAAAAAGAAATTGGATAACGGTAACATCGTTGCTAATCCCTGCAGCGGCCGCTCAGTGAGGAGCACCAAACAGTGTTAAAATGGACGGCTTTATTAAGTGCTTACCTTTTCAATGTAAACGTGATCCTCGCGTTCACGAAGGACGCGTGCTTCTACTTCTGCCCGTCTTATCAGCGAACACAATTTGGTCTTGACGTTGAAGTTAACACTGTTGCACAAATTGTGACGATTGCAATAAATTGCGCATCCAAGTTCACTCGTAGCAGTTCCATTAGAAATGACATCTCCCCCGACTAAAATAGTACGTGGGAAAATATTTGCATAATTTGAAACACTGAGTTTTCCGGCGATAAATTGTACTGTATAAAACAAAATTGTGATCGCGAATGAACACATCTTTGACAAACTTATTTTGTAAGTTTCCTTGACGAAAAGGAAAATGGCTCAAGACTCCTACAAAAAGAGGTGTTAGAACTGAAGCAACATACTTAAAGCATTATCATTTAACAAAGAGTCTCTCGGTTTAGAAACAAAAAAGGCATCAAGAATTTGTTTAATTGGATTTTTTTCATCATTCAGGAACAGATAAATAATATTTCACCTCATGCTGCTATAAAATACTAAGTTAAAAGAAGTATTTGTTTCTATTGTTATAGCTGCTTTAGAAATGACAATTTACAAACATCGAATACACGAGATAATGGAAGTAAAATCAATTCAAAGATTTCTAATCACATTTTAGCTTTTAATCAATATACAAAGGAGGTAGTAGAATGATCACTCTTACAGCTAACCGAACTTTTCCATCGTATTTAAAAAAACATAACGCCTGACAACAAACCTTAATACCAATAATTTTTATTTTTTTGCTTTCAGATTCTTGCGTTGTTGTTTTCTATTTATATTTATAACAAACGATAAACAATGAATGGTAAACTCTGAAAGACATCTTTGGTCTTTTTAATAAGACATTTCTAATTCAAATAAATTGTATGCACAGAACTAACAAAAACGAAAATCAGTTGAAAAAATGCTGCCTTTATAAAGTTCTTTGATCATTTTTGTCAAACAGGACACTTAAACTAGACTAAAAAATTCAAAAATAAACTAACATTTGGTTCCGTGACCGTATCGATGTTAATATACTATATATTGTGTGTTTTATATATAATTAATTTTACCACCTGTAAGAGTTCTTTTCACTTTAGCAACACTTAGTTAGATGGATGTTTTTTTTTTATTCAAAATGAATTTGAGAAAAGCTTGTATTACCTTAATATAGTTTTTGCCTGTTATCAAAGACGATACGAAAACCCCAAGAAATTTGGGACAGAATTATAGCATATAAGTTCGTAACTGGAGTACACAATACTTGTTCATTGAAAGAAGCAAACTTGGTGAAAGGAAACCTAAGTACATTGATTGCGAAGATAACAAAGAAATCCACTTCTCCGTGTGATACAAGGAGTTTTGTTCCCATGTGAAATGTCAATGTGTTTCGCATTGTACGGCAGTGAACAATAGAATTACTTGTTAAAACATATTATGTTTCCTCATGTGTTTATAAGTCCGACGGGACTCGATTTATTATATTTACTTTGAGCAGATCAATAAAAAAAAATATCTGTTTCAGGTGGGTTGGTTTCCAAGAAATTTTGTAAGCATCAAAGAAATGCTCACCAATTGAATGATAATATACATTTGTTCCCTCAAGGCATTGATGATTGTTGAAGTAACAAGTATTACTTTCTATTGAGTGGTAAAACCAAAATAGCGTCCCTTTGCAACGTCCCTAACATTGAATGCACTAGGTTTTGCTATTGCTGAATCTCCAACATCTTTCTACCTCGAAGTAAATACTAGAATTGCATAGCTTTTGAAGCAGAGTCAAAAACACAAGTCACATTAGAGAAATCTGTCCATATTATAAAACAAATAGAACAGCTTTGCTCTTGCCTCGTACAATAATAAATAACACAGGAAGTGACGAGCACGAAAACGGTGTAGATCTAGAGTGTTTCTCCTCACTTTTTAGTGCTGTCGTCACTACATAAGTGCTTTAATTAAGGTGGCTCGAAATAATTTTTGAGAATTTTTTCACCAAGAATACGGTTTAACTTTATATGTATTATTACTGCCTTTATGGTAACAACATGACTTTCCGATTAATTGCACATTCCTTCTTATTTTACATGAAATGTTACCATGGTAACGTAGCACAAGTTCTTATCGACCACCTTAAAATCAGAATATCCTACTTTCAGTGGAATTTTATCCTGCGTGGAGCCGGCTAAGTTATTGTTGAAACCCTGGTTAAATCCGTCTTTGAATCAGTGCACAAAAACTTCTTCTCTATTTTCATCAAAAAAGTACCAACAGCGGTACAATTCGTTTTGGATCTTGTTGGTCTATAGATGGTAATTAATCTAATCAAAGAGTTACAGTAGTCTCCCTTGCAACCGTTCTTTCGGCTCATACGCAGGCTCTCGAAAGGAGCCGAAAGAACGGCTGCGAGGGAGACTAAGAGTTACCGAGGCTCACTGATAAATCCATGCATTCCGTTGATGAAAATAAAAGTGTATCATTTCGGGAGACACTGAACCCCTTTCGCAGAAACACGCCAATTCCACCACCTACTCTGTTAACTCTTGGGATATGATAAAATTTTTCGCCGATTAAAGTGTTCGGTATTCAGCGACAGAGTTGTTGTATTCTTACTCTGTAATGCTACACTAACATATCACATACACCAGAATGTTGCCCATAAAATTTTAGAAAAAGTCACCAGATTAGACTTTAATATCTTTCTCCAGTGCAAAGCAATTGGAAGACGGGGTCTTTAGTTTCGGCCGCTCTTTTACACGAGCGCCAACATCCACTCAACCACATGTACAGCAAACCGACTTTACACCAGTCTGCTGCCTACGAAATTATTTGTTCGGACTGCCACGATCATTCCCGTATCTTGAATTTTTTTTATACTCTCTGTTTACCCTGTCGCAGACAAGAGTATGTAGTGAAATTGCGGGTTATTATAGTTTATATTAGTATATGTAATAGGACTACATGTTGCCCAATTTGGAAATAATTGGATGAGAAAAATTCCGCTGTAGGCCGAGTCCAATTTGGCAATCCGAAGAATTTTTTGAATACATGTATTTCAAAAATTGGACAAGCATGTAGTTCTATTACTTATTAATTGTAAAGCTAATGTCAATTTCTTCTTATAGTATATCGTCAAGTCTTCTAGGATCGTGGCGCTGAGCTTTCCACTCACTGAATACTTTCATCCATGCTTTAGTGTCTTTGATTGTGTTTGTGTTTACATTATTGTTCCTCTATTTCACAAAGTCTTTTTCTTCCAGCACTTGAAACCGTCCATTTTGATTAGTGACGTCAATGTCCCTTCCAAAGTCTATGGAAAGAGAGAAATTCGGCAAATCCGGTGAAAACTCCGCCACTTTTTGTCAACAAACACTGCGAGGTTGCTGCACGATGCCTGCTTTGCGTCTATTCTCTTGAATCTGATTGGCTGAAACAAAACTATATATTTTTCTCAAATTGGATACTTCATTTATTTACACATGAAAGTCTTTGAAAAAACCATCCAATTCAAAAAATCATTAACTGGATAATCAGCAAAGAAACCAATTTGATTCACACAGAGACTCTTTAGTCTTCTTCCTTGC
>JANSTR010092771.1:0-12335 GCA_025434805.1 Antipathozoanthus remengesaui | reverse complement strand
CGGAAAATTGTTTTCGTCAACCCTCGGTTGATTTTATCATACGTTTTACCTACCCGCCGACGCAGTCTATAGTTTTTCTAAAAACTATTTACTTAGAGTTTGTCATGGTAGATTGTAAATGCGGTTTTACTAAACCCAAAGTGCTGATAGATCTCTCACATGTGGCACTGGTTACTGGCAGTGTGGCAGCATGCCGTAGAATGGTGACAACGTTAAGGAACATAACCTCATCAGCGTTCTTTAGCGCGTTATTTTTCGTTAAAACGAATCCAACAGGGAGGCTTAGGAATACAGGCCACCAATGCCTTACCCTTGGATCCGCCACTGCTGTTTAACCCTATGAAAAGATAAAACAGTGAGAATGTAAGTTTACTTCAACTTTGGTATTTAATGTGAATTTCTTATAGTTACGGAAAAGCTACTGCAAAGTACAATTACTACTAAAATCTCTGAATCCACGATAAAGACATGAAGCGTTAATTGTGAATATATTTTTTCTAATTTCTATTCAATATATTTATGACACGTATTAACATAAAGTAATTCTATAATTTGCAGTATTAGTTTAGCTATGATGACATTACGCTATAGCAGAAACTGCTTTCAATTTTGTGTAGTGGAAAATAAATAATGCATGAACATATCATAAAATCAGCCGAGTGTTGAGAAAACAATCGTATGGTTAGAAGAAAGTAATTGAGGTTTTCGAGCGTTGCCCTTTATTTGAGCAGATAATTTATTTACTATAAATTATGAGCAATAATATTTGGCATTAAAATTATAATGATATACAAACCATGCAGACCCACTCATCAACAACTAGCAATAGGTTTGGCCATAACAATACCAACTGATGGGTGATGATATCAACAAAAATCACGATACAAGTATATATTCTTATACAAGCAGCAAATTTTGAAGATTATTTGCAAGCGTTTAATCCGTTCCAATATTCATGAACATCTACGAATGCTATATATTGTTTTTCCACGTGCAAATCACAGGATGGAAACAAGAAGCGTTTGAAACTTTGTGCAACAAACTTTGCTTGTTAAATTTCCTCCACTGTTTTGCGTCCATACATCAAGTGACCAAGATACACCGTACTGCAACAGTTTAAATTTGCAGTAAGTCCCTTTATTTATACACGCACCTCCAATCAAGAATAAACTCAAAATATCCAATTGAATTGTCCAAACTCTCTTGCACACCTTGCATTCTCAAATGTGCAGATTAGTGGTGGGACATTTCTCACTGAGTTTATCGATTCGACATCGTCCAATCACCAACATATATACTCTTGAGAATACTTCGGCAACATACAACGGCAGGAAAGACAATCTCAATTCTAACATTGCCGAAAACTATAAATCCAAAAGTGTAGACAAACTCAATCGCAAATGTCATATTTTAGAAACCATTAATTTTCTCACTGTCAGAACTCTAATATTTGCGTAACAGGGCTACAGTAAACAAATTGAAATTACAATGTCGCGTCAACGGCGAATTGCTGAAGGCAAAATCTTGGATTTGTTCTACGTCTCTATTACCATTCAAGATACTTAAATAATCTTTTTCATTCATGAATGTCTAAACTATTTTCCATTTCCAGTTTTCTACTGTGAGCGATTTTATTTATTTTTTCATTCCCACAGACATTGTCATTGGTGGGAAAGTGGTGATGAGGAGGGAGGGGGGGGAAGGATGGCACAATTAAAAATAAATATAATACCCACAGCAATAACACTGACGATGACAATAATAATTCATAATAATGTATTAGCACAATAACCCCGACAGCAAAGGGGTGGTGGTCTAGGAAGAATGATGGACACATTCCGCAATGAGCTCGTTAGGTATGGATGCCGCAATTGGCTCATTAATATTTCTACGTCACACATTCTTCACATTCTTCTTCATTCTTTTATGTACTAATGGATAACGGTTTACTACTAACACATTGTTGTGTTTGCTGTTTCTAAGCAGTTTGGGAAATCATTGATGAGAATTAGAAACAATAGTGGCTCAAGTATAGAGCCCTGTGGAATGCCTATGAAATAAAAAGAAATACATTAAGTGACTGTTCAATCAATCCGTATCGTTTCAATTTCCCGATCAGAATTGAGTGATCCAATAGCACAGAGTCCTGAACAAGAATCAGCAAATGACCGCAGTCCATGCGAAAACATTCGGTGCAGCTAGTGCAAATTTAGAATCCTTCAGTCACTCAATTGCAATCAGCATGGGTGATATACATGGTACACTGTACAAAGTGTGATCTACAGTATGTAGGCAAGAGCGAAACTGACCTTAACATTCGATTAAATAACCTTATAAACCACATTAAGATACGACTAAACAGCTGTGACCTGAGCGAACATTCCCTACACAATAGTCACAATTTTGAAACTGACTCATCCGTTATTGTAATAGGGCAGCTGAAAAAACAAGCAATGCCATCACAGAACAAAAAAGAAGTCCAGCCTGCGCGGGAAATGTTTTGGCAAAGGACTCTGCAGAGCATGAAGCCCAGAGAATGAGCTGAGCTATATGGTGAAGGAGACCTTCATTCACATATATGGTTCAAAAATTGTCAACTTTAGACGTCAGTATAAAGGGCGCATATAGCTCAGCTTCAACATTTGAAGACATATGTTTAATTATCACATTTTAAAACACTGTTCACGTTACGGTAATCAGAACAATTATCATAAAAATAGAAATTCTATAACACTAATGTAAACTAATTGAGACCCCTGGAGAAGGCAACACGTTTGGGTCGGAAAGAATTTAAAAAATAAGCCGTTACTTGACTACTCTGCTTTGCATGCGTCTGTGACATTACAGCAATTATTCCCTATAGATGGTGGGCGATACCAACTCCCCATATCTGGGACTGACTAATTAGGGAACATATCACGTGATATGTTCCCTAATTCATTGTGAACAAGGCTGTAGTTGCAGCCGAAAGCTCTTTTTTCAAACTCCAGCACAGTGTTAAAAAATTATTCCCTAGTTTGACTTTTCAAAGAATTTTGGCCTATTTAGGAAATATCCCTCGTATGATTTACACATGAAATACTATGCGATATTATTTAGGTACAATGCTTTCACCCTTTATAATTTTTTACAGGGAGCATTTGCAGAGTTAAAGATGCTGGAAAGAGCTTCAGATGTAAACTCACAGAAATGCTTCAAGGTAGGCGAAACTGGTCAGTACTAATGTCTAAAAGGATTCGCAACGTATCCTGGTTACCAACGGGACTTAACGTGGTCTTTTCTTGCCAACCAGATAGAACAAGAGCAGCCACCTGTTGGAAGTTCGACAACTTTCAGCACTTTCAGCACTTTCACAAAGTCAAGCAACTCAAGGACTGATAAGTCAATTGTCCAATCAAGATTTGAAACAAGTGGATCATCGGCTGCAACAACAGCAACTGTTCAATTGTTTACAAAAAGAATTGTGATAGAGAAGAAAGATGAGACTCCAATCAGTTCTATAGCAGCGACTAGTTTAAAATCAACTGAACCCGTGCATTCGATAAGGTCTGCCGTAGCCATCTCCAGTGACATCCAGACTACTACAAGCCCTGTTAGTAATGCAACTGTACAGACTGTTGATATGATCGAAACAAGACCAAAAACTGAAACTAGCGCAGCTACAGAACCAAGTAGCACTGCACCTGCCTATGTAACAACTCATAAATGGACAGATTCGGAACAATTAGGTATAACATCCACCACCACATCTGAGGGTGTTGTGCAAACCACAAACTTATCGGAAACCAGGTCTGAGGGTGTAGTACAGACTACAGAATCACAGGCCACCGTGCCAGATGTAAAATCAAAAGCCACGTCTGAGGGTGCTGTGCATACCACAGGATTATCGGCCACCACTGCAGGTGTAGCAACAGAAACCAGGTCCGAGCGTGTTGTACGTACCACAGAAGCACCGTCCACCGCGGCTGGTGTAACATCAGAACCCACGTCTCAGCGGGCTGTGCGTACCACAGAATTATCCGCCACAGTGGCAGGTGTAGGAACGGAAATTACATCTGAGAGTGTTGTACGTACCACAGAAGCACCGTCCACCGCGGCTGGTGTAACATCAAAACCCACGTCTCAGCGTGCTGTGCGTACCACAAAATTATCCGCCACAGTGGCAGGTGTAGGAACGGAAATTACATCTGAGAGTGTTGTACGTACCACAGAATCACCCGCCACCACGGCAGATGTACCATCAGAAGCCACTTCTCAGGGTGCTCTGCGTACCACAGAATTATCAGCCACAACTGCAGGTGCAGCAGCAGAAGCCACGTCTGAGAGTGTTGTACATACTACAGAATCACGAGCCACTGCGGTAGGTGTAACATCAGAAGCCACGTCTCAGGGTGCTGTGCATACCACAGAATTATCGACCACCACTGCAGGTGTAACATCAGAAGCCACTTCTCAGGGTGCTCTGCGTACCACAGAATTATCAGCCACAACTGCAGGTGTAGCAACAGAAGCTAAGTCTGAGAGTGTTGTACATAGCACAGAATCACCAACCACCGCGGTAGGTGTAAAATTAGAAGTCACGTCTCAGCGTGCTGTGCATACCACAGAATTATCGGCTACCAAAGCAGGTGTAGCAACAGAAGCCACGACCGAGAGTGTTGTACAGATCACAGAATCACTGACCACCACTGCAGGTGTAGTAACAGAAACCACGTCTGAGAGTGTTGTACGTACCACAGAATCACCGGCCACCGCGGCAGGTGTAACATCAGAAGCCACGTCTCCGCATGCTGTGCGTACCACAGAATTATCGGCCACAACTGCAGGTGTAGCAACAGAAGCCACGTCTGATACAGAATCACCAGCCACCGCGGTAGGTGTAACATCAGAAGCCATCTCTCAGGGTGCTGTGCGTACCACAGAATTATCGACCACCACTGCAGGTGTAGCAACAGAAACTACGTCTGAGGGTGTAGGAACAGAAACCACGTCTGAAAGTGTTGTACGTACCACAGAATCACCGGCCACCGCGGCAGGTGTAACACCAGAAGCCAGGTCTCAGGGTGCTCTGCGTACCACAGAATTATCAGCCACAACTGCTGGTGTAGCAACAGAAGCCACGTCTGAGAGTGTTGTACATACTACAGAATCACCGGCCACCACGGCTGGTGTAACATCAGAAGCCAGGTCTCAGGGTGCTCAGCGTACCACAGAATTATCAGCCACAACTGCAGGTGTAGCAACAGAAGCCACGTCTGAGAGTGTTGTACGTACCACAGAATCACCGGCCACCGCGGCAGGTGTAACACCAGAATCCAGGTCTCAGGATACTGTGCGTACCACAGAATTATTGGCCACGACTGCAGGTGTAACAACAGAAGCCACGTCTGAGAGTGTTGCACGTACCACAGAATCACCAACCACCGCGGTAGGTGTAAAATCAGAAGACACCTCTCAGGGTGCTAGGCATACCACAGAATTATCGGCCACCAAAGCAGATGTTGCAACAGAAGCCACGATTGAGAGTGTTGTACAGATCACAGAATCATCGACTACCACTGCAGGTGTAGGGACAGAAGCCACGTCTGAGAGTGTTGTACGTAGCACAGAATCATCGGCCACCATTGCAGGTGTAGTAACAGAAACCACGTCTGAGAATGTTGTACGTAGCACAGAATCATCGGCCACCACTGCAGGTGTAGTAACAGAAACCACGTCTGAGAGTGTTGTACGTACCAAAGAATCACTTGCCACCGTGGCAGGTGTAACATCAGAAGCCACGTCTCAGGATACTGTGTATACCACAGAATTATTAGCCACAACTGCAGGTGCAACAACAGAAGCCACGTCTCAGGGTGTTGTACATTCCACAGAATTGTCGGCCACAACTGCAGGTGTAGCAACAGAAGCCACGTCTGAAAGTGTTGTACATACTACAGAATCACCAGCCACCGCGGTAGGTGTAACATCAGAAGTTACCTCTCAGGGAGCAGTGCGTACCACAGAATTATCGACCACCAAAGCAGGTGCAGCAACGGAAGCCACAACTGAGAATGTTGTACAGATCACAGTATCACTGACCACCACTTCAGGTGTAATAACAGAAGCCACTGCAGGTGTAGTAACAGAAACCACGTCTGAGAGTGTTGTACGTACCACAGCATCACCAGCCACCTCGGTAGGTGTAACATCAGAAGCCACGTCTCAGGGTGCTGTGCGTACCACAGAATCACCGACCACCGCGGCAGGTGTAGGAACGGAAATTACGTCTGAGAGTGTTGTACGTACCACAGAATCTCCGGCCACCACTGCAGGTGTAACAACAGAAGCCACGTCTGAGAGTGTTGTACATACCACAGAATCTCCGGCCACCACGGCTGGTGTAACAACAGAAGCCACGTCTCAGAGTGTTGTACGTGCCACAGAATCTCCGGCCACCACTGCAGGTGTAACAACAGAAGCCACGTCTGAGAGGGTTGTACGTACCACAGAATCACCGACCACAGCGGCAGGTGTAGGAACGGAAACCACATCTGAGAGTGTTGTACGTACGGCAGAATCACCGGCCACCGCGGCAGGTGTAACATCAAAAGCCACATCTCAGGGTGCTGTGCATACCACAGAATTATCGGCCACAACAGCAGGTGTAGCAACAGAAGCCACGACCGAGAGCGTTGTACAGATCACTGAATCACCGACCACCACTTCAGGTGTAGGAACAGAAACCACGTCTGAGAGTGTTGTACATACCACAGAATCACCGACCACCACTGCAGGTGTAACAACAGAAACGAGGTCTGAGGGTCTTGTACCTGCCACAACATCATCGGCCACCACTGCAGGTGTAACAACAGAAGCCACGTCTGAGAGTGTTGTACGTACCAAAGAATCACCAGCCACCGCGGTAGGTGTAACATCAGAAGTCACGTCTCAGGATACTGTGTATACCACAGAATTGTTGGCCACAACTGCAGGTGCAACAACAGAAGCCACGTCTGAGAGTGTTGTACACGGCACAGAATCACCAGCCTCCGTGGTATATGTAAAATCAGAAGTCACGTCTCAGGGTGCTGTGCATACCACAGAAGTATTGGCCACCAAAGCAGGTGTAGCAACAGAAGCCACGACTGAAAGTGTTGTACAGATCAGAGAATCGCCGACCACCACTGTAGGTGTACTGGCAGAAACCACGTCTTCTGAGGGTGTTGTACGTACCACAGAATCACCGGCCACCATTGCAGGTGTAACATCAGAACCCACGTCTGAGGGTGCTGTACGTACCACAGAATTATCGGCCACCGCTGCAGGTGTAGCAACAGAAACTACGTCTAAACGTGTTGAGCAGAGCGCAGAATCATCAACCAACATGTTAGTAAGTGTTCAACCAACCGGAAAATTGTCATCCTTCCCTGCAAGTGTTACAGCTGCGACCACGTCTGAAGGTCCCACCATGACTGGAAAAGTTTTAAAGACCACAGAATCGCTCACCACGGTGAGAGTTGCACGGACTACAGAATCACCCGCCACAGTTACAGGTGTAGTGATTGCGAAGACGGATGAGGCAGTTATACAAACCAAGAAATCAACGAACGCATTCGCTTCTGAAGAAGTTCCTCAGACTACAGAAACATCTGCCACTACTGTTGGTGTAGCAGCAAACACCAGAAGTGCAGTCTCTATCGAAATCACAGGATTGACAAGCACCACGACAGCTGCTGGTGCTTCAGCGTTCACAACAGTAATAGGGGAGAACTTCAGTAAAGTGATTGACTTTAGTGCTCGGCAAGGTATAAGTACTTCAGCGCAAGCGAGCTCTATTCAAGCAACTGCGACTTCCTGGGATAATCAGGGCGTTCCAAGCACAAAAACAACTACCGATGAAGCTGTTTTGGAAACAACTAAAGTTGTTGTTGCTTCATCTAAAGAAAGTACTGACTTGCCAACAACTAGAGACAGTCGTATGTCAACATCCATCAGTACTGATGTATTAACAATTGAAAGTACTGATGTACAAATATCAGAAAGTACTGTCCTGCCGAAAAAGGAAAGTGCGACTCAGCTAACAGCTGAAGTAAGTAATTTACCAGCACGTGGAAGTACTAGCCCCCCAAGAGAGGAAAATGGTACTAGTACTGGTACACCAACAGCTGAAGTAACTGGTCTACCAACGACTGAAAGTACAGCTTTATCAAAATCAACCAAAACTGTAAATACTGTATCAACAACTAGCACGACTGATTTACAAACAAATGAAAGAACGGGTGTACCAACTAATAGAACAACTGGATTGCCAACGCAGAAGAACAATGAAGTACCATCGACGCAACTAACGGAGGTTGCGTCAACAACTGCATATATTGGGTCAACGACAAGTACAGACACTGACACAGAAGAAAGTGATCCGCCAACTGAGGTAGTAACTGCTCAACAAACAGCAAACAGTACCAATCTACCAATTACAGATGTTGGCGATCTACAGAGCACAGAAACTTTAGACATCACTTCTGCCGCGACTGCTGTGCCCCATGTTCCGACTAAGACAGTAAAAGGTGGGTTTACTGGTTTGATATACTTATGTATTCAACACCCGAAAGTATAGAACATAACAAAGGGAAAAAGTAAATATTTATTATTTTCTAAAATATTTTAAAGAATCAAGATCGCAAGCAATCCTTAAAGTGCACTTAGTCTTTTCCAAACATTATTATCGAAACTAAGGCATAAAAGACAACGGCACTGCCAAATTTGTTGTATATTAACCATTACCATAGCGAACAAGCATCTTGCATGCCACGTAATCGATGACGTGTAAAGGACATGTAATCTGCTTGCTCTGAAGCAAACAAATTAAGTGATTTACTAATACAGAACAGAACAAGCAAAGTATTATGAAATGGCTCGCAAAGAACGAGCAGTTTACATGCAGCTTTACCCTGAATGGAGTGGAAGGGTCAATTACGCACAAGGCAAAAAGATTTAATTCTTAAATCGGTGAGTGTAGTCATGAATCAGAGTTGATTACAGTGATATAAACCGCACATCCTATCCTTAACATCTTGATGTTTACTGATTCGTGCCAAGAAAATTTCGCTTCTTATAAGGAACAGCCCTCGATATTGTTTCATAGTTACTTCTCAGTTGATATAGCTGGGCTATATCAGTGATCTATTGTTTATATCTTGTTATTTGTATTCACAAATTACATATCTTATTATTTATTCTAAAAATGACTGTTTTGCACCAGTTCCTCGGGCTCCAGAAAAAGTCCAAGCCATTCCTACCGGATTTACTAGCGTTCGAGTTCTGTGGAAACGAATTATAGACGACCCTTCTGTCAGACCCATCCTGGGTTACAAGGTGTATTATCGACTGGCAGTCTCGTCATTGTGGAGTTTACAAACTGCCTGTGGTAGCTGTGATTCACTGGACCTGGAAAATCTCTTCATTTCATTTCCCAATACAGCCTACCCCTCTTTCTTGAGGATTATTGGTTGGTGAACAGTTAAGTTGACAGACCACAACACCGGCATTAGCCTACTCCTATCGACAAGTGTGTGGGTTCTTTTAAGTCCCCCGATAGAAGGTCGAGAGACTAGACCAACGGCTTAACGTCCCTGTCCGCGGACGGTGCGGCGAAAGAAGGTCCCGAAAATAATTCAACCCTCGGCAAGGCCGGGGATTGAACCCCGGACCTTGGATTGGCAGTCACAGATCTAACTGACTGAGCCAACCACGAACTTACCTTTTAAGTCGTATCGATTTCAAGTGGCCGCTTTTTCCGATGCAGGAAACGGTGTTCGGAGTCCTATCTTTGCTGTATTAACAGGTAGTTTTAAAAAGAGCAAGATTGTAACGTTGCATGAATCCTTTCAATTTATTAATAATTGTTTTTGTTTTCTGAGGAAAATTTTTCATAAACGCTTCCTAACGGTAGAAGTAAAGTAGTATGGCTCATTGTCAACCTTGTATCATACTGGTGGTGTATGTAATGTATGCGCCCCATGAAGGAAGCCGTATATTTCAAGTTGAAGAACTTTTATATTTTTATCAGCTTAATCTTAACTAGTCTCGTTCTAAAACCACTTACGAAGAAGCATGTACCACTTGCAAAGAGTTATGATGACCATTTGGATTCTCAACGGTACGCAAGAACGAAATTTGTAGCCTTAAAGATATTCGCGACAAGACAAAGCCACCGCTGCCACGTTGACAGATTAGCATTTAAAACTCATTTTCGTCGGCCTGTAACTGGTTGGAACAAGCATGGATACACCTGTCTACTGCTTCCACCCCTGGACGTTACTATCTGCATGGATATTTCACCAAATCCAGGTCCAGAACATAATCAGTTAAAAACTTCTCCGATTTCAAACTTCAGCGGGAGTCTAAAACAGCCAGCTTCTAACACGGACTTGAATAATTATGCTAGGAGAACAATAGTTTTCACGAAAGACAAACTCTTCAATCTTAAAGCCAAATATCCCATCTCTAGAGATCTATACACGCTCCTAAAGGACAAGTTCGTTCAGGTTTGAGTGTCCGCAACGAGATATGCAGAATTCCGCCGATTTCTAACCATCACGATTCTATCAACATAAAGAACCAAAACGGCGTCAATCTGCACATATTTACAGCAATTAAGGCGAGTCGATGTAAACAAACTAAAGTACAACTATCAAAATTTGGTTGAAACAGAGAACATTGCTTAAGACCTGGACTCAATTTGTTTCATTTAAACATCCAATCTCTTCCCAACAGACCCCATTTAACACAGCTGCGGAATATTGTAACTGAAGGGAAATATGATGTTATTACCATTTGCGAGACCTGGCTTAACAGCTCAACAACAAACGCCCAAATTAAGCTTGACGGCTATAAACTACACAGATTGAATCGTCTGCATAAAAGAGGTGGTGGTGTATACGCTTGCGTCCGCAAAGAACTTAAATCAACAGTGATAAAATAATTATCGTCGATCCCACCAGCTCTGGTTAGTGGTGCAATACAAGAAATCTAAAAGCACCGTTGTTTGCGTTGCGTACCTCCCTGAAGACAGCCCTATTAACTGCTTTGAGGACCATCTCAAACCTAACTACATCCAAGCACTAGCCATGGACAAACAAATAGTAGTTCTTGGAGACCTAAATTGCGATTATTTAAAAGAACATTGCCACACTGAAGAACTTTGCTCTGGAAATGAACCTTGAACAACTTATTAAGTCGCCCACAAGGATCGCTGACTGATACTACCCAAAGTTTGATCGATGTAATCCTGGTCTCGTCACCCCTATTGGTACGTCACAGTGGCGTAATAAATGTTTCAGTTAGTGACCATCTTCCTGTTTACGTTGAGCTCAAGCTGAAATCGCCTAAGCCCATTCCTCAATACGTAATTTTATGAAGATTTAAAACTACTCTCCAAGCTTATTTACCGAGGACCTCGCCTCAAACTGCCACAGTTTACTAACTGTGTTTGACAAGCATGACGTAAACAGCAAACTCGGCGTTTTAACGAAGTGCTCCAATCCACACTCAGAATTCGAAACTGTCCCAGTCCGTTCGTTACACAGGAAATCAAGAAACACATGAAGACCCGTGACCAGCGTCATCGCCGATACTGCAGACACGCGACCCTATTGACTGGGAAAATTTTAAAGAGTCTCGAAACACTGTCAAGCAGATAATCAGAAATGCCGAGAGAAATGAAATGCACTTCAGAGGAAATCCAGATGCACAAACGCAATCCAAGCTCACTTTGGAAAGTTATCAACAGGACCATCCCTTCTAAAGACAAAGATAATTAATCTACACCCGTGATCATAAGACAGTGGCGAATGAATTCAATAACTTCTTCGCTTCTGTGGGCAGAAACGCCTCCGAGTCAGCGGCGCGACTAGCTGAAAAACACAACATCGTGATGACTGAACAAGAAGGCCCGCCCTTAACCTTACCAACCAGTGAACGTTTTACTTTTAGAGCGGTGACTTGCGAAGAAGTACAACGTATCATCGCTTCCCTGTCTTTACACCGGCGATCTTAGGCCACTTAACGGATATCATCAACAGTTCTCTCAGCACATGCCCTTTCCCTAAGGCATGGAAAGAGGCAGAAGTAGTACCTATTCTGAAGAAAGGACACCACGAGATGGCATCAAATAATCGTCCTTTATCACTACTACCAGTTGCTGCAAAGGTTCGTGAAAAGATAGTTCTAGAACAGTTTTCCAAATATCTCATTATAAATAACAGACTTTCCCCACAACAAAGCGGAAATAAGAAATCCCACTCCACGGAGACATTAAATATCTATATTACTGACTGCATGCTTGATGCAAT
>JANSTR010092660.1:0-12338 GCA_025434805.1 Antipathozoanthus remengesaui | reverse complement strand
CCCCCCCCTCCTAGAAATCCTGGTTACGCCCCTGCAGTCGAACCTCCTGAACCGCCCCTAGATCCACCCCAGAACACCCCCTCCCAGAGCTCTCTCAGATGATTTGTCAAATTAACATTATTTTAATTACAACACAACTATACATATTCTCAGTATTTTATTGGGCCAGGCATATTTAAAGCAATATGCAGAACTACAGTAACAATGAGTTATAGTTTTACACAGACCTAACCACATACTTACAATTCTATCTAGTATTTACAACTTACAGAATTTTTTACAAAAGCACACTCGTCTGATAGTAATTGTTGCATTTAATTTCAGTAAAACTGAACTTGAACATGTTTGATTAAGAAACAATATAATATGCAAAAAGTAAACTGAAAACATCAAGATATTGTGAAGTAGGACTTGAATGATGTGTACAATATCATTATCTTGTGCAACTTTAAAATTTAATTAGCAGCTTCGGCATAAACTGATTAACCAGCTGAGCATGCAATAATAAATTAATATATATTTAATAAAAATGAAAAGCATGGTTCAAGCCCATAAGCCGATGGATTCACCAGAGTGTTGGTACAAGCTTTTAACAAATTATAGGAATAAACAAGTTAATGATTTCTCTAAGTGCAATATACAACTATTCATATATCCACAGCTCAGCAAAGAAGGTATAAAGCAAGTGAGTTGTCAAGTATTTACAATGTACCAATGCACAAAAACTAGTTCTCTACCTTAAAGTAATCAAAATCTTTTGTTACTCAAATGTTTCTTATGCCTGAGTCATATAATTAATACTACATTATTAAATACGTATACATTGTTTATAATTTAATAAAAATAATAATTAAAAGAGTTTACCATGTAACTAGGGCTGGGAATCACTTCCAAGAGTACATAAGTATATAATTAGAAATGACAAGTTAATAAATTCTAATTTATTACCAACTTCCCAATTTTCAATAGTAATCAGCTTATTAATACGTTAAGAACAAAATGAGATGTTCACTTCGTTAAATAGGCAACAGTGAAAGGGTGAAAGTGATCACTGGGTAGGTACTGGTATTAGGTACTGAAAAAGACAAATTGATTAAATTCTTGCATATAGATCAAGAGCTTCTATTTTTGTATTATTTATATATGTATCTAGGAAAAGTGTCCCTGGTTTCACAAATATTTGTATCTAGTAAACTCAATTTATAAAGTTTAGAACAAAAACATATTAATTGCAAGTACAAACACTAGTAATTAGCCAAAAGATAGTTTTAAATTTATTGAAAAAAAATTACTAACAATACTGTACCCATCATAATTTTGAAACCAAAATAAGATTTGGAAAATGCTATAAATTATATGATATGATATATACATAATATATTAGAACCCTAGCAATCCAAGGAAGCTTATATTACTGCAAATAAGGCATTACCTAATTTGCAATTGTACAAGAAACTCATCTATATCGCAAAGTAAAATAATTCAATTGAAAAATCTACTAGTCAATAAATTATACATAGTTACATACATTTATAGCAATATTATATAAACACGAACAGTATGAAGCCATACTAGTGCCACTGGCTGTCAGTGATTTTTGGCCAACCTATAAGCTTTTCCCCTTATGGTCAATCACTCATTACAATCAGTATTTTAATTGTGATTAATAAATTCTTCTGGCTGATCAATAAATCAATTAAGAGCTTCATTTTTAAAAACCAGCAGCTTTAGACTGCTAGGGATGTCAGCAATTAGCTATTAAAGGTAGATGCATCACTTCTAAAGGTGTACATAAGACGGCAAGCATTGGTTGCTATTTACACTGTACACAGTTGGTCAGTTTGATTATTTAGCAGTTTAAAAGATACTAAGTTGTTTTTTGTCTAGTAAGAGTAGAATCATTCTTTGGAATCTTGTGCTTAACGTGCTTTAATTAGTATATATAACTACAGTATATTTTCTAAAATATATGTAATTTTCCAACCAGCTCCTAGTTAAAATCCCGGTACGCTCATATGTTGTTGCAAACTGTAGTAATGTGGTGCAAAGGACGATGTGGTGTCGTATTCATGTCTTTCCCCATTGTAGTAGTGTGCTGCGTTATCAACCTCCACTGTTGTTGTTGTTGTTGTTCCATTATGTAATGGCATGGTGGTTGTTGTCATGGTTGTTGTTAAAGTTGGATCCAGTTGAAGATCAGTACTTGATGCCATGATTTCATCCCAGTCAAGATCTTCATTTTGAATTTCCTGAATCAGATTGTTTCCAAACAGTTCTTTTGCTGCATCAGCTGCAGCTTTATCATCCACAATCTCAGTGTGCACAAACAGATGCTGTGCAGGTAGGTCGTCAAGGTCATCACTTGATACATTCAAGTCCTCTGTTAGTAAAAAGAAAATATTAAATAGTTATGTTAGACAAACCATTGTTCAGTTTATTGGTTCTTTTCGAACTCATAGTTCCTCAAACTGTTCATTATAAACAGAATTTGTTCTGGAGGTCATGGGTTCCAATACCAATCTCGCTTTTATCTTTCTTCATGTTGGCCCATTTACTTCCTAATTCTAGGGCTATTGCTTTGTAACACCATGTTCAATTTAAAATTAAATCACTAATATGGTACATCATTACAGGAACTGCCCTTACTGGATCTCCACAACAGCTCTAGAAAATTTTCTTGGTCAGGGGCCTTGGAGGGGAAGGGGCTGTGGGGCCTTCCCACCACACTTTAAATTACTGACAAAATGTATTTTCATACTCCCCCCTCCCCCACTTTAAGGCATTAGTCAACCCCCCACTTTCAAAGTAGCTGTGCAGCACCTGTTGGTTTGCTTGGTACCTCAGAGGTACCAAATTCCCAGAAATTGTATTTGAAGCCAATATATTCTTGTAGAAACTTGGGTTCTGAGCATGTTCTCCAGTCTATTGACTCTGGAAATGGCTTTGATTATTATCAATAAATACAGTAATATATTTCATACCTGGATGGGCCATACTGGCTCGTATAGCTTCACTATGCTTCTTTTTCCATTTTTTAATTTCCTTATCCATCTGTTCTCTTTTTTCTGGCTTTAGCGACCACAGGCAGCCTTTCCGCTGGGATGCACCTTGAGGTCTCTCAAGTTTGCAGAATGCTTTATTCAGTGACAAATTGTGTCTAACAGAATTCTAGAACAAATGATAAAAGTGTATAATTAGTCACTACCCTGTCTCATTGCCTGGGCCTTTTATGCCCTGGTCAGTTTATCCAGTTTAATCTGCTCCTTACTATAATTACAAACAGAATATATTGTTTGTTCTGGAGAATAAAGAAACTAATAGTATCTATTAGTAAGTTGAGAATCAAAACTCTCCCAACATGCTTTTAATATAGGGCCACCACCTGGCCTCATGCCCCCCTCAGAAGTGTTGCTGGATCATGGATGGCGATTATTTTTGCAGTACCCCCCCCCCCCCCAAAAAAAAAAATTATTTAATTATTTTGTAGATGGAAGAAATTATGAATTCTCAATCTTAAACTCCTTTGTATGTTGGGTCAATTTTTCAGCAAATTGTATAATCCAGAACCAACAAACTTTTAAAATGTGCACTATATATATTTTCATCTTCCACAAGCTCTAATGTCAGATGGAGACTGAGGTTTAGCAATTAATAATTATATTTGGCAAAGGAAAACAGGGCAATTGCTAACTTAATGGAAGATAATTGTAATAAGTGACAAAATTTTCCATCCTGGCTTAACCAGACAAAAACTGATATCAAAACTGACATGTCTGTGAAATGGATATTTACTTTTGTTGTTGTTGGATATATAACTATTTTCAGTTGCTTTAACAAACAAGAATTAGTATCTGGCAAAACATACAAGCTTTGTGCTCAGTTATTCGTTTTAGGTCATGCAAGCTCTCGAAATACTAAACCAGAAAATCAAGGCAATATTTTATATTTCCCAAATGTAATGTTTCCAAAACCCAGATTACAGTGAAGATATATATATTCTCATCATGATTTAATGATTGCTTGAAGGTAAAATATTTTGATATAACCATAAACAATGGATTGCATAAGTTTAAGATTAAAGGCAAAAGCCTTTCAGTTGTATTTTGTCCATTTCAAATAAATAACATTTGGCTTTCTAAATGCTGGGATAATTTGGTGGAAAAAAGTGTTCATCACGACACTTTGTAGAATAGATTTCTGCCTGGGTGTGGCTATGAGTGAGTTTATTATTAATTGGTCCCTTGAATTCAACAATAATAAATTTTATTATTGTCATCATGAAATATTACTGTGTTCAAATACATGGCTAGCAATATTCATATTCAGCCAAGATCTTGCTCACTTCTATAATAACTGAGCTAAACACACTTTTACTTTATTAGAAAAGAACTAGAAACCAGTGTTTTTAACAAGGAGAACTTTAACATTCATTGAAGTCAGTGTTGTCTATCTATCAGCACATTTCACTTCAAACCTAAATTATGAATGTCAATTTAAAAAATAATATAAATTTCTGGGTGGTACAAAATATTCTTGTCAAGATCTGTCTGTTTGCATTAAAGACATGTGATTTATAAAAAACTGAAATGAAAACTGGCGGGTTGAGAGAAAAATAAAACAGTGATATACTATTATATTCATTCGTATGCAACAAGTCAGACAATAGTCCACGGTTTTTGTTTGAGAAGGCTGATTATCTTAAGCTTTCATATTGAAGTTCTGTGTGATATAAGACTTGTAATACTAGTATTTTCTAGTTATTGCCAGAATATTTTTTTTCAGCTTTAATCAGTATACTTTATTCTAGTCTTAATACAAAATACTTTATATTTTAAACTTATATACTTCTGTTTTATAGCACTTTGGCTGTCAGACAGGTGCACTTCTGTACG
Organism: Antipathozoanthus remengesaui; assembly: GCA_025434805.1. NCBI lineage: Eukaryota > Metazoa > Cnidaria > Anthozoa > Zoantharia > Parazoanthidae > Antipathozoanthus > Antipathozoanthus remengesaui. Next base: position 7,446 of record JANSTR010092660.1, on the reverse strand, counting down.
AAAGCAGAAAACTTATATAAAAGTGTTTGTTTCTAAATGAAATATTCCCTTTTATCAATCATTCGTATATCTGTCTACGTTTGTTCTGAACGATGAAATAAATCAGCTACCGAATTATAAACGACGACGTAAAAGAAATAAGTCCAAAAATTTATTCAAAATAATTTTTCTAACTCAAATTTTCTTTTGTGTATAAATATAGACCTGTATATTTCTACTGCACAACGTAAACGTTACCAAGGCAAATGTGGTTAATTTCGAAAAACTTGAGTTGTTCTCTAAATTCGTCTCCCAAAATAAATGTTTCGCAAAAATGTTAAGGTTATAATTCAGTGATAAGATTTCGGAAAAATTCAGGGGAAATGGATTGAAAGCACAGTCACAGAACTCTAATAGCAGGATGTTTAATTATTCACAACCGCAACCACCTGTTGACCGAACAAGAGTGGCAGCTGAAGAACTGCTCGACATTTTTCACAAAAATTATACTCAGATTTTTCGAAGAACACATTTTACGATTCGCCATAAGCCAGCCATTCAATTTTCTGCATGTTCTTAAGTCTCTATAAATAAAAAACTAGGAAAGAAAGGCCCGAACATCGCAGTTCGATTTGTACGATCGTGTGTTAATAGGGTGGGGTTTTGTTTTTGCGCCCTCGATTTCACGTCAACAGAACCACTGACAAACACAAACTGCCGGCTTTTTCAAATCACATTTAGGAATATTTTTGGGTTCAAAATACCTAAGAAAAAAAATCAATTTATCTGTCTGTACGGCTCTTAACCCAATATGTTGTTAACTTCTGCGATATCGAAATAAAACCGCACCCTGAGAATGGATCTACAGGTTGCGTCAAGAAATAGATACATTCGGTCGAATTTCTTCTGTATGGAACTATTCTCGATGGATTCTAACGTACTTTTCTACGATCATAAGTTACAAATAAATATAACTTGCAGCTTACTATCCTCATATTGAATAAGATTTAAAAAGAGGCCCGTTTATAGAGATTTCGTTTTCCTCGACAAAACTACAAACGAACTTCCCCCCATTCAATAACAGACTGCTCCGGATCGAAGAATATATTGGACTCAACGACAGGCAAAACATTTCCAAGTTCTTCTGTATCTGCCATCATTAAAGCTTTGCAAGATGAGGTCTCGAAAATACGAGAAATAATCATAAACGAATTCTCCCTGACTTCAAGAATGAATTAATGTCTTATATGTTCAACTCGATCTAACTTTGCCATCTCTGTAAACATTTCTTCTGCGAGAAGTTTTAACTGAAATGACAGCGACATTCAGTTACAGACCCTATGAAACTTGAATTTTGCACCAATTTTCTAAAATAGATAGCTAGTTTATTGACAGATAAAGAATTTGTAACAGCAAGATTACTTCCTTGGCTTTCGCAACAAATAAACCCCTTTCTAGTGTCAGCTGTTTGGAACCCATTGTCTTAAAGGAAAACCATTCAACTGCAAACGGAATTTTCGACTCGAGGAAACCGTTGAAATGCACAGCCAGAAACTAAAAACAGTTTTAATCCAATTCAAGAATTATATGCACTATCACAGCTTAGTTTAGCTTTGCCGACTTCATTAGGAAGAGACAGCAGCATTTCTGCGAAAGGACGTTTTTTGTAACGTCACGTTCTATCCAACCTACAGGTGAACCGTTAAAACTTTGCATGAAGTTTAAATTTAAAATTGGAAAGGACAGACGAAGAACATTAAACTGAATCCAACTCACCTTCCATCCGTCTGGTGCTGTTTTAAAATACGGAAACTTGCCCCTAAAAAACGGAGAAAAAAACAGAAAAATCAGTAACCACAAGTGATTGGGAAAACTTTGCAGAAGATGAAACTTACATCATGAACTTGTAGATTTCACTAACGGGGAGCGTTCCGGATTCACTGTTTTTCAGTGCCATAGCTATGAGACACGAGTACGAGAAGAGGGGTTTGGGGTAGGCTTTTTCCCCTGGCTTAGTATTTTCTTTGCTGGCGCTCTTGGATTCTTGAAGCTTCGTCTTCGAATCAGCCACACGTGCATGCTGTACTGCAGGCTGGGTTGGAGGGATGGCCGACGTAACAGGAGTTATTGGAACTGAACGAGCTGTCACACTCGAGATCTGGCCCACTGCATGTGAGTTGTTCGTCCACTGAACTGGCATCGCCGTATTCGGGTCGACCATCATTTCACTTTCTTGATTTTTGGAGCCTTTTTCCATTGATATGCTTACATTTTGTAACCATTGCAAATTTGTGAGATCTCCAGGAGTTGCAGTCGGGTGTTCTCTATATCTGTCCTGCTTTGCCAGTCGATGGGAGTCTTGCGGAGACAAAATGTGCTCTCCCTGCAGCAATGGATCGTTGAAATTAAAGTCCATTTCTCTGATGTCACATTCGACCATTTCCTGTATATTGAAGGAATCTGGATCAAAGTAATTCACGTAACTGCTGTACATGTCTGCTTCTAGAGCTTAGAAAATGTACTTCTGATCTTCGAATCGAATGCTGCGGTGACTTCAGTCCCAAAGAACTTTCACTGAGCCAGAATCAGTTACTGGCTATTATTTTGATCGAACCGAAGGGTCATCTCTGATTGGCTATTGATAATTGTTCTCGCTTCTGATTGGTTGTCACCAACAACAGCCGCCGGGGCGGCCCGCCAAATAAGGGAAGGTTACTACTTTCAGAGGTTACAAATTCTTTCGGAATGATTCGATAAACCACATACAATGCCTCCCACATTTAAAATCTGTAAAATACATTTCAAACGTGTGTCTCCCGGATACTCAGACTCAATAGAGTTAAATCCGGTTTAACTTCGCTCAGAATAACCGTCGGTTTGTGACATGGCGTGAACTTGGCTATGGGGTATTTGGAATTTCATGACATCTGTATCTGTCAAATCGGATGGCGGGAGCGAACTTTGCCATTTACCACGCCCCATGATAGACAGATTTGCATATGCAAAATTGGCAGGTTGGGAATTGGGGTTCATTAACACGGAAGAATTACGTGATAAATAAAACCCACACAGATGACTCATCCGCCGTGAAAGATTTTATTTTTTCGATAATCTCCGTTTGCCATGGTAACGCACAAACTTTAGATCAGGGTAAATTCCACGGCTGGCAAAATATTCTGCAGTAATTTTTAACGAAAACTATTTCCTTCCCCTGTTCAACAGACAGGAACTCATCGTGTTTTCCGAAGGTCTTTCCGGTTGACATAAATTCCGCCGATTTTGTCTTTGTTCTTCTCGTTTCATGAAAAGGCGGGAAATGGTACAAGATCGCGATTCCTGCAACTGCGCCACCGCAAAGCTTCGGCTTTTTCACTTGAAACTTTGATATTCAAACATTGCAAAAAACACCGAATCAACTATTTAAAATTCAATACTCATACTGACCCTTTGTTTAGGGGACGTTTTCGTTCAAAATGCCTCATATTCATAACCTCATTTTAGAGCGGTGCAACAATTATATGAAAAATATATTTTGTTGTGCAGTTACCCAGTATGAGTTTCAAAACTCTTCAAAATTAAAGGCTAGTATAACAGTCTAGCTTAAAAATAAATTTATGTGCTATACTCAGAAACTTCAAAGCATTAAATTGTTGAAGAATGGCTTTTGTTGTTCTGTATCTCTTAAGCAATTTATATTCACGTGATCACCGGGGAGATCTCGGTTGTCAGTTGCTTAAACTTCCAATTTCCTGTTGAACTTTATACTTTAGTACAGCTAAAGGATTCCGATCCTGGCGTTCCTTCAAGATAATGAAAAATGGTTTATTGATGTGACCTCGCACAAAATATTTCTTCGAGGGTTATGTCGGGAAAATATTTCTGTTGCAAATCTTATTTCTTATGCTTTATTTGACACGTCACCCACGATAACCTGAAGCGCAGGTGATTTAAAACTTTGGCAGTCGTATTGAGCTGTTTCACCCCCGCTGCGAGAAACTGAGTCCGCAGCGGGATTTTTCTTTTCATCTTATGACGATCAACAAGACAATGTCACGAATGTAAATTGTCACGACAATTTGTTCAACTGACTCTTGCTTTGTCAGTGCCATAACATGGTGCTAATTTAATTCTGTGGTGATAAGATGATCTTTGTTGTAGGTATAATAAATTTCGAGATCATGAACTACTGACCATGCCACGTCGGTGGGACCTACGTAGCGTTCATATAATGAAAACATGAGCCCGCATAAAACACTCAGAATCTGCATGTTTTGATGAGCTTCGATTCACACTTGTTCACACCGTGTTTGAGAGTTTTTATTTTTGTTATTTTCTGCATCACGGCGCAACAAGTTCCACCGTCTGTCGTTGATCTTTCGTAAAGAATTATTTCAACTATCGCGAGATCGTGACTTCAATTCAATTCAAAAGAAAAACTTAACAAAAACAAAACAAATAAATCAAGACGAATGGTTCTCCCTAAAATACAGCGGGTTAGTTGCCCGCGTGACCTCCGGAAGACAGGATGCCAGATTTAATTAAGAACTGAAAGAGTAAACATTTTGGTCATGCAATACACTGATTTATCAACCTGAGCCGTGTCACCAAAACTCAGTCTTTCATTTAATCCCGTTTTCTTATTTTATTTTAGACCGCTCTCTTTGTATAGCCGTTTCAGTTTCTCTAGTCTGTCAGCTTATCTTTTTGTTTGTAAGGAACTGCCTGTCCTCGTGAAAGGAGTTTACAAGAAGGGGATTTTGTATATTTTGTATTTTCTCTCGATGTTGAGGTTAATTTTCGGGATCACGGATTGCGGTAGTCGTAAAAACACAAGACTTTTTTTCCACACAAATTATCTTGTGCGATTTTTTTGATGTTAGATTCAGAAAGTTCAACTTGTGTGCCCTCTACTTTTCAAATTAAGCATGCGACCAGGGCCGACGACCACAGGCAGCAAATTGAGAGAGGTCAAACGCGCGCGGCCGCCGCCAAAGTATTCGGCGGCAAGATGAGAGAAAGAGAGAGCGCGAAACTGAGACGCCGCCGGCTGCAACATTGCCGCCGATGGAACACGCAATACCTGCGTTCACTTCTTTCCAGATTCCTGTAGATCTAAAGATGACAGTTTTGTCTGAGACCGCATTCGGCCACTCAGTGGTTTAAGGATCATCGGAATCCTTGGGCTTTTCGGCAATCATGTTCGGCTTAAAATGTGCCCCATTGCTGCATCATCAAACTATGTAAAAGAACTTCTGTGAGACACAAACATTTCCACATTTACTGCCATATATATCTTGAGTCAGATGTTCGCCAAATGCAAAACCTGTAACGGTGATCTAACAATGGAACTGCAAAATGCTGAAATTCTGTATTATGGTCTATTTAACAATTACAGTAGAGCTCGAGAACGAATGGACTAAGAGTCAATAGGCAATGAGGCCGAAGGCCAAATGGGCTATGAATTCCTAGTCCATGAGGCCGAGAGGTCTAATTGTTTTAGTAGAAACCCACATGAACCATTCTGGAGATAAAAAAATGCCTTTCAAAATTAACTTGTAAAGAAACGAATTGAAACAATTTTTGTTTCGATCTGCGAATGAATGCATGAACTAAAATTGAAAGTTTGGATTATTTTCTTTCTTTTTAACGCATTCTTACCACTAAATGTCTTCATTCCATATTTTGCTGCTTTCTCTGTTTTATCCGGGACAGGAATGTCCAGTAGGTTGTCGATTAAATCTTTTGAAACCACAGCAAAACGGGCTTCAGCGATTAGATCCGCCATATTGTTTTGGTTCGCTGCCATGGTCTACCACACTTAGACCATAGTAGAGTAGCCAATCAGAACGCGCGATTTCGTGATAGACCATTGAACGTTTCCACTAATTTTGAGTCATGAAATTATAACAAACCCCGTTAATATGATCAATATGTTTTGGCCCATTTGTGGCCGTATTAGCGGGTTCCACTGTACCCTTCCCAGACACACCTATGGAGGGGGTGGGGCGCACAGGGTTTTGGGAAAGTCAGGGGTACATCCTAAATATATATGAAGGTGATAAGGGTGTCTAGTTGCCTAAAGAATGACTGCTAATGCAAAATGAAATGCGAGCCAGCTATAAAAATGTGCCATAGAAATTATAACAAAACTAAATTTGAACTGCAACCATTTGAATGAATATACAAACTACCACCATTGAGGCTGCTCCTTTTTTAAAATGTTTTTTATGTTCCACAAAAATTGTTTACAGAATTAAGTTCAAGTGCACCAAGCAAAAGCTAAAAATCAAATAAATACTAAAGACCAAATAGAAATGAAAATAAAAACAATGCGGCATTTGGTGTTTGGCATCATTATTTACATGTGGTTAACAGATTGTATCCATGGCAAGAGATAGTTACGTTTTTTTGTAATTAGTATCTACAATATCTTTCATTGTAGTAGCTTTTCTCAATTTATGAGACACGTTGGAAATGCGTCAGAAACATGGGAAAGGCGGGTTTCAGATATATTTATAATATATTTGATTTGATCAGTCCTAATCACTTCCATGACTATTGTGAGACATTATTTATCTGTTTATGTTTGTCACCCGACACCAGGTAGCCCACCATATTGTGGCTGGTGATCCCCGTAGAGATTGGAGCGTTAAGTACACACTGACCATTGGAAAATGAAGATCTCGAATGGCTATCAACAGCTATCAACAACTATCAACAGTTATCAGCAGCTATCAACAGCTATCGACAGTTATTAACAGCTATCACTGAATGCATGGTTACCTCATTTCTTTTACACCAAGACAAACCAAGATGGTTTCCTTTCTCTGCTGAAAGTCCACTTACAACCAACATCTAGAGTGAACGAACGCCATGTGACTGTGACTACTATTTATTTATTAACGTGTAAATATGTTGTTAAAACGTTTTAAAACCTTTTGTGATTTATAATCACAAGCAAGAATATATTTTTTCATAAATTATGGTCATTTTGTTGGTTTCAGGGGCGGGGCGACTTTGATTGCTTACGTAGCTACAAACGTCCACTTGTTTCGGAGTTTTGAATTAATCAATAAACTAATCAGTCAATCAATCAGTCAATCAATCAGTCAATCTGAATCAGTCATTCAATCTGTCAATCAATCAATCAACCAATTAGTTAATCAATCAATCAGTCACTCAACCAGTCAGTCAATTAGTCAATTGATCACTCAATCAGTCATTCAATCAGTCAATCATTCAATCAACCAATCAGTTAATCAATCAGTCAATCAGTCAGTCAGTCAATCAATCATTCAATCCGAGTAAATCATTCAATCAATCAGATTTGGTAACTAGAGTCTGTTACTATTACACAAGAGTGAGTTTTACTCGGCACTACCTTAAAACATTTTTTACTGAGCAATAACGAGGATAGGTTTTAGAAGAAAAAGAATCACTCCAAAGTGCAGAGCAGTTAGTTGGTAT
>JANSTR010092549.1:0-12338 GCA_025434805.1 Antipathozoanthus remengesaui | reverse complement strand
AAGAAATAAGAAGGTCCCGAATACTATAAATATAAAATCATAAAAAAAAGTCACGAAAGGAAAAAAAGAGAGAGATAATGTAAACAAAACATTTAATGCAATCTCAAATGTTATCGACTATGTATTTTTGAAGAAGGCGTTCTTTAAGTTCCCGTTTGAAGCAACGAAAATTTAAAGCTTTTAACTCTATTTCAATCTCATTACATGTTTTTGGGCCAAAATATCTAATGTTAAATTTGCCATAATTCGTTCTAATTTGTGGAAAAACAAATGTGGATTTTGATGCCAAGCGAGTACTATAATTGTGTCTTGTGCTGGTAGCAATGAAAAAAATTGTCAAAAGCACTTGGAAGATTACAGTTGGATTCTAGTGTATATATGTGCATTATTGCCATACTCGAAGCACTTCGAGTCCAAAAATGCAATGTACCAATATTAATGGGCTCGTGCTATTTGAAAGAATCGCGAGTGATTTCATATGCAGCCGGATTCCGGTATATCAGTTTTCATGCTAAACTGAATAAGTTTTTGAGATCAGTTTGGATTTCTTTCTCCGTCAACTTTAGTAAAGCATTCAATCCTTTGTCACACCAATTATCTGCAATAGGCTAAGAACATTCAACACTAACCCATACGTCATAACTGGATAATCAGTTTCCTGATTTTGTGAAATTGGGTTTTGTCAGATTTTTTTTTGAATTTTTTACATTTTTTGCATATTTTCCACCTTCAAAGTTAAAGCATTCGATTCTTTGTCACACCAACCGTGGATAATCAGTTTCCTGATTTTGTGAAATTGGATTTTGTCTGATTTTTTTTGGATTTCTTTTACTTTTTTGGATTTTTTTCCACCTTCAAAGTTAAAGCATCGCATCAACCAATTTGCAATATGCTAAGAATATTCAACATTAACCCACACGTTATTAACTGCATTGATCATAAGTTTGCTTAACAATAAAAGGTAAAAAGTAGTTGTTGGTGACATGATGAGTGCCTCTAGGTAGTGTTTGACGACTAGTTTGTTCTCATGGTGAACGATATTGCAGCAGTGCAGCATTCATTGCAGCAGTCATCCTAACTGTACTCTGATCCAAGCGATGATGCGGTGTGATCCCTTCCGGAGGGAAGTGGGCAACTGACATTCAAAACAATGGTCTGTTTTAAATGGTGTAAATTTGAACGTTACTAAAACGTGGTAAGGACGTAAGAAGAGCTAGACTTGGAAGCCAAGAATTGAGAGAAAAACTCAGATCCAAGGTTTATTGAGAGTTTTTAACCCTTGTAACTTAGACACGCAAATTGACACTCTACTCTTATATACTAGAGTCTGCAGGTTTTATGAGTATTCAGATCCCATCACTCTTCACTATCTGAGCGCTTTATTGTGCCCCTCTTTTTTATGCAGTTGAAGTCCGGCTGAGGAGGTGTGTTCTAGGATAACTACTCGGTCATGTTGATAGATTCTGTATGCACAAAACATATATCGCTTAAAGATATGCTTGTTGGAAAGACAGGCTGCTTTGGAAAAACATAACAAGCAATCTGGATCACAGCCTTCAATAGTTATTTCCTGAGAGAAGAATTAGAAGCCACATCGCTCGTAGTCATGGGTTTGTCCCGTCATATGCTCGCCGGCTCGGCAATTTACAGACTCAGTGTAATGGGTGTCTTTTATTCTTAGCTAATAGTCGTAGCAGCTTTCTAATAATTTTCAATATTTATAATAGTCATTACTCATTATTTCAAATTCTTCTGTTGAAAAGGCTTTATAATAAATTTCCATTATTCAATTGGTAACAACAATACATTAATTTTTGATAAAATTAAGCAAGCCACAAGGAACCCCCAAGTTTTTGTCGCGGAAAGAAGCTGGGCCAGGGTGAGGTAGTATGCGGGCAGGATCTGACAGGATCTCAAGCTGTCGGTCGATAAAATGTTGGGTATCGTGGGGTAGCGCTCTACAAATTGCGTAATATTCAGCCAATAGCAATGCATGAATGAAGCCAGGTGCACGTGTAAACATTATTTCTGAAACTCACTTATTATTCATGTGATTTCTGGCCAATCAGAGATCCAGATTTGGTCAGGTGGATGAGTTTTGAAACCCCATCAAACACTCGTTTGAGCGTTTGAACCAATTTCAAACTCTAGGGATTAAGTTATTCTTAATCAGCATATTCATAACAATCCTGCGAGAGTATTCTATTCAGTTCTTTTGTGGATGAACAATGTCAACATGTCTATTTTGATCGAGTGAGAAGTTATCTCAAAACCTCGTACTTGTTTGAATGGGGATTCTAAACACCTTGAAAGAAGACGGCATCAGAGCTCATTGTTGCCAATAAAGTTCGTAAAAAAACTGGACAGTCTTCCAGGGAATTATTGGTTAGTGTGCTGTGGGCTTCAAAGTAGACTTCAACTTCGAGGTAATTGAACAAGAAGCGTTCCCTGCCAAGCCGGGGTGTAGTTACACCAATCGTTGCATTTTGAAAAAAGTCCAACGGTAAAAAACTTCGAGTCGACTGAAGTGCAGAGCACTATTTTGAGTTATGAAAGCTTTCTTAAACATCTATAGTTTTATTTGATAAGTTTAGATGTTATCAATAAGGAAGATCCTACTTGACTAAGTTGGTTTTATATTTTAAAACCTACTTCCTTCTGTAAAACTTAATCTTGCTTAGTCTTCTATCACCTTTCAATTATTCTGTTAAATCTTCTGTGAAGGCATTCATCGTGTAGTCAGTTTCAATCAGGTCGGTTTTGTTCCTAAACATGGTCAGTTCTCTGCATTCTAACTGACTCGTATAATGCGCCAACTTGCAAGAACAAAAAACAACATGTTAAAGTCTAGCTGTTATCAACAATTCTCGACCCATGACCAGCATTTAACAAATTACCTACATTCAAACATTTTTCTTAATCCTGCTGACCCAAATTCAGTGTGCAAATCTACCGCAATATGATAATCCTGCACCAAATGTTTTCTTTTAACGCTTTTGGAATGTCAAGTGCATAGCATTGTTTAACCCTTCCCTCGTGACTTTTAATTTAGTAAATTTATCAGCTTTTATCAAACTGTATGAAAATTGTCAGCTTCTGAATTTCATCAAACAATGAACATTTTGAGAATCTACTCTTTGAGACAAACAAAAAGAATGGCCACTTTATATAGTTTCATCATCTGGTTCAAAATTTAGGACATTCTTTGTTTATTTGAAATCGGAGTTTAGTAGGGAAAGGGTTAAGAAATACGTCTTTGTATCGAAGTCATGCAAGAGTATCTGGGTACATATAGATAGAAACGTGGAGACATTCAGCCTGATCTGCAATGGGATAATCCAGAAAAGTATTTTTCGTAGTCTCGAGTGCAGTAATTTCCTTTATTTTAAGAATACAATTTGGTATCTGAATCTGATGTTTAGGCAAGAGGGTAGATAGACATTTTAAAGGCACAGCCATTTGAATCATTTAAATCAACTGAACCATTACAACTTTTTGTATTCTACTCTCTGTGGAAACGAAGCAAGACTTGCGTGAGCGAGTTTGACAATCCGTGAAATCCTTCCTGTATGTCACATATTTTGCTGATGGTGATCCCACTCGGATCTAGTCTAACTTACTCCAAGTGATCTTCATTTGGCACACTTACCGAATTAATCAGGAACTTAATTAAGTATTCTTGCTAATTTCGGCAGTAGTTTTGAACACTGAAATAGTCACACTGTCAAATGTCATCTCAACATTCGTTTGAGTGAAACTAAGCATTAAAACATGATAGACATTTTATTGTATTATACAAGGACCGCTACACTGAACGGAAACTTTTGCCAATTGCAATTGGTCTCAAACTTATTAGTACATGGGCTGAGTTGTTCAAAAAGTGAATATACTATCCGCCGGACTTTGACTTGAGGCCATTACACGCTTATTTTTTTTTTATTAGAACCAGTAACTTTCGGCTGAGGCTGGGCTGTTCTTAACTTTTCAGCGATTTCAGCCTCAAATTGTTCTTAAACTGTTCTTATTTCCTGATATATCCAAACAGTGGATAAGTTGTCCCAAACAATAAAAAGGGGCTACGAAATACAGAACAATGTTTTAAACCTACCACGAACAACTGAACTACCAATATTTTACCGGCAGTTCAGTTGTTCGTGGTCGTTTAAAACACCGCTGTTCTGTATTTACCTACTGGATTTTCCAGCATAAAAAACTCTTAAATTTGTCTGATCAAAATTTCAGCCTGGTGATTGTTCTTAGCTTGTTCTTAAATTTGGGGCAAATCTCAGCCTGGGTGTTCTTATAAAGTTTGTTCTTATAAAAAAAAAGCGTGTAGTCGGCGCCTTGTTTACTCTTGGTGCAAGTCTCACCACCGTGCTATGAACCATCAGCTTTGCCTACTGGTCGACCCGTTGCATTACTCTTGGATTCAGTCTCTTTTCCATGCAATGAATCATCAGCTTTGTCTATTGGTCGGTCTCTTATATTACTCTTGGAGACAGTTTCTCCAACTTGTAATCAAACAAAGGTTTGTCAAGTTAGTTGATTTTCCAGTGTCACTTGTCAGGCGCAGGATTATTTCATAATCAGCAGTGTACTTTGGTTTTGAAACCTTCGATAGCCTCTTCACAAAAATCTATTTATCCAAAACCACAACGGCGGATGCCAAAACCTCAACTGCTCGTGTAACAAAAACACAGTCAGGGTTATTGACAGAATAATTACCCTAACCGCAGCTTACAAATACTCGGGTCAGTTAAGAAAATGCACCAAAGTGCTTACACGTATAGGATTAGGGAAATTCATCACTGCGAAACTTAAAGTTTGTTTTGTAACTATAGACGCTTCGACAACATCTGCAGAACTTGAGAACTTAAGTTGTTTTTGTTGCTGGTTTTCTGACTTTAATCAAACAAGAAAACACATGTTGTTCAATTAGTTCGTCCAGTTTCAAGTTTTTTTTAACAAAAATTATCTTCCACCTTTGTTCCTTAAAAAGCTAGTTAAAGGAAAGTCGATTTACAGAAGTTGACTGTCAAGTGGATTTTGTGCAATGAAGGAGCATAAACACGTTTGGTTTTCTAATCAAAATAGCAAAAGGATTCAACTTTTTGAGTCGCGGAAAACTGGAATCTGTAAAGTGCTTTTAGTGAGATCTTATCTACATGAAAGGAATACGCTTGTCGGATTGACTCTCTAGTTCTTAAACGCAAAAACGTTGTGATCAAAGATTTAAACTCCTTGTGGGAAATGAAAAAGACTTTTCTTAATATAAACTGAAAGCAAGAACCGTAAATTAGCACTGCACCTGACGCTCGAGTTTAAAGTTTCCCTTTTCTTTGATCAAGGGACATCTGTGATATAAGTTGTTGTAATTAGGTAAAGAACTGACAAGGCCACCCTTATAGGAAATTAGGTAAAAGTAATTTGTCGGCACAATTTGATAAAACAATCTATGATCACAAACTCGACTGTAATAGTGTTAATCATTATGGAGTAATGTTATAATCGGATTAGTGCCTTGATGCTCGGTGCTTGAAGATTTCTACACAATCGCCCTATTACAGTACAATAATTCTATAGTGTAAATTAGATTTACACCGTTTTATCACCCAGCACTTCAAACGTTGCAATTAGAATTTGCCTTCTTTGGCCTGACATCACTCACATAAATATGGATAAGAGAAGAATTTACATCACTCATGACTCGGTTATTCCACGAGCAGGAGAAATGGTTTTATCTTGGCAAGGAGGAGAATACAGACAAAGCCGTCTCGAGAAATATAGAGCTCGTTCTAATCGCTGTGTGGATGCCTTAGGACAGAAGCGACCTGCAGTTGAGAAACGAGTAAACACCAATCTGCGTGAGCGGTGGAGACAGCGCAATGTGAATCTGGCATTCTCGGAACTTCGTCAACTTTTGCCTACTTATCCCATAGACAAGAAACTTTCAAAGGCAGAGATCTTGAGGCTTGCAGTGAAATATATTGGTTTCTTGGATGGCTTGGTTTTGCGGATGGAGAAAGGAGAATGTAAAGATGGAAAAGATGACGATGGATACGATAAAGAAGGAGTAACGGTTTCCCAAACGGAAATTAATTCAGAACACCGCCGCAGTGAAAGCGAGGGAGAAAGAGAAGAAGAAAACGGAAGCACGAGCTCAGAAAGTGGAATTGACTGCTGGAGTGGTTTCTCCAGTGACTCGGAAATACCAAGCAATTCGTACGAAGAACAAGACAACAGAAACCCTTCACTGCCTTATCTTTAGTGCATAAGCTTTGATTGAATTTCTTTAATGGCAAATGTGTGAGTTGAATCACTGACAAAACATCAATTATACTGTAACTGGCTCTCTCTCGGTTTGCTTTTCATCCCTTGACACTCAAGGCAAGTGGTTTAGTTGCATGCAGTGATACGCACTTCCTGACTGGGAGTGACGAGGGAATATTCCCGCATTTTATCTGACTTTCACATCTAAACAAAACAGCTCTCATGGAATGACCTCAGTCTTGGGGCAGAAACAATGCTTTTTCATCTATGTTGAATGTTCACAGGTTCACGACTTTCTTGATCGAATACTTTAATAAAAAGTGTTCTAGCAATACTGTTTTTAGATGGCTCTTTGGCTAAATGAATCAGAACTGGAAGATAAAAGCAAATTAAGAACAGCGGGCTAGAGATATTTAAAGCAACAACGAGCTTGAAATCCCACTAAATAATCAATGTAGATGATGTTAACCAAAATTGCGATTAATTATATTTGATCGAGGGATAAGAAGCAATTTTCCATTTTGATAACAGAAAATTGGTAACACGTGCAGGGATTTCACTTTCGGTGTACACAAGCTATCTTCCTAGAACTCTATTTGCTTCGGACATACATGCACCACGGCAACAATTATCTTAAGTTTCTAATCAGTTTAATGAGCTATAAAGAGTGGAGCAAAATGAAGTATATCAAAATATGCGTGCGGTTCTAGAATTCCCAAATGCTTCGATCTGCATGCAGTGGTTCTTAGACTTCAGACCCTGACACGGGTAGGGTTGGGGGCAATTGCCGATTACCGGCGTTTTGTTCTTGGACTGAGCGAGGTCTATTATAGACCCTTGTCATGCTAAACCTGTTACGTTTTCACACAAACCACGGGTATCGCAACTTTTGAACCATTTGTTGAAACATTATAGTGTGACCATTCATTTTGCTCGTCTTGAAAGGTCGAATCAGGAAATGCTAACTGTTCAACCAAATTCAGATGTTCGCAATTTTCATGGTATGGCCTATATATGGAATCTCAAAAATGTAGCAGGAGAAGGGTTGAGAATTCATTGGAAACTATTTTGCAGTATGCACCTCTCCCCCTCTCCTTGCTTAACTCCCTGAGGCCCTGAATGTACACTGTAGCTTGGCTCCAGAAATATCTCATCAATTGTGGGTTACTAAAGAGACTGAACATACAGCTCTAAACCGCTTAGGAAATATTTAGCTGCGCAAGTATCCTTTCAGATTCGTTACGGAAGTCTACAAACTCTAGCTAGTGCCATTTCCTGCATGGTTGAACGTTTTTAGACGGATTCTGATTGGATTATGTCTTATTGATGGGTTTCTCAGCTCAGTGAGCTGAAAATGACTGAAATCCGAGTTGTATGCAAAACTACCGTATTGGGGAGAAGGCAGTAACCAGCAAGGTTGAGAAAAATTTAGAATTGAGCAAATTTTTGTCACGGTTTTCTTTGGAAGATCCATTTCAGAAATGGCACATTTCCGTTGATAGATTTTGTATGACGAGTCGTTCACAGAGCACACTTCACTGACATGTGACACATTTTCATCGCCAGAACAAAAGCTTGGACGCCATTATTAAGGCACGTGCTTTTGTACGCATGCGCATTGAGTAACTGCACATGCGTTACCATTTCCAAGTCCAGAACTCTTTGAACTTCCTTTGTCACATAATAATTGAACAGATTTGAATGTCAACGATTCGAAGCAAAGTGCGCTAGGGCCACAGTGAACGCGAGGCGATTTCGTGTTGAACAATGCATAAAGAGTATTAACTATTTAAAATCCTTGTCATGCTAAACCCATTTTTACACAAACCAATTATATCACAACTTTTAAAACACTTGTTGAAACCTTATAGTGTGACCATTCATTTTGTTCGTCTTGAAAGGTAGAATCAGGAAATGCTAAGTGTTTTAACAAATTCAGATGTTCACAATTTTCATGAAGTATGACCCATACGAGTCTCAAAACATTAGCAGGAAAAGGGTTAATACAGTGGCTTCAACACAATAGGCTCAACTCTAAAAAACGTTCGACTTCAGCCATCTTGCAGGTTACTTGTTTATTTTTAAACGACTTTTGAGCTACGTTTTATTCATAATTTTAGACTACAAAGCTCTTATTATTTTCTTACAAAAATACAACCAAGAAAACGTCACAGCTGTCTTGTCCCTTTGAATTTTGTATTGTTATTTTAAATCATCACGATTAATCAAGAATCGAGTCTCGATTTCATGCTAGTAAGCTGATACCCAGAATTCCGCTCGTATATCGGAAAGCGTTCTTTCTGGAAAAGCGTCTGTCCAGGAAAAGTCATGGAGTTTGGAGAAAATGGTCAAGGTCATGAAAAAGCCATGAAGTATTATTTTCTGTCTTCATCTACGCCTTTGTGCCGAATAAAAATCTTAAATTTATGTCCTATTAATTTAGCAAAAGCGTGTCGAGAAGACGCAA
Organism: Antipathozoanthus remengesaui; assembly: GCA_025434805.1. Lineage (NCBI taxonomy): Eukaryota > Metazoa > Cnidaria > Anthozoa > Zoantharia > Parazoanthidae > Antipathozoanthus > Antipathozoanthus remengesaui. The sequence goes on along the minus strand of JANSTR010092549.1, from coordinate 3,601 downwards.
TGACACACACATTTTTGGTCATGGAAAATGGGATGAAGTCATGGAATGATCATTGAAAAGTCGTTGAATTTCATTCCTCCTTTTCAACATGAATCCTGTTTTCCGAGTTCGGCACAGTTTATCTTTGAATACAAGAAAATTACTTCTTCGACTCAATTTCCGTTAAAACGACCGAGATTATACAATACGATACTAGTAATATCATTATCGGAATACTTCATGTAATAACTTTCAACTGTTAATATAATAACTTGTCACTATAACTACTAACCCAACATGTCTAGTATTGAAGTATTAATAATATAACAACTTATAACATAGCGTTATTGATACCTGACCCTGTTTTAATGAACATAAAACGGCAGAACTGAGAAACTTCTCTGGACTCTATAACTAATGCGTGAGTTATGACTCGTAGATATGTAGAACTCCATTTCGGTTAAGATTAATATGCAAGTCATGTTACTTCAGCACATGACATTCTAATTTGGGAGTGATATTTTATTTAGCAGAAAGTAAAGTTGTTGTGTGGTACATGTCTGCAATGCTATGCAATCAAATACAATGTAATGCAATACATTGTAATGCATTATAATGCAATCCGATGCAATGCAATACAATACAAAAATGTATTAGTTTCTGCAATTACAATTTATTAAAACTACTTTATAGTATGATAATCTGCCTAATCTACTTAGTCAATCTAATTTACAATATGGATAAAATATAATAGCTGACTTATTATAAGATGATTTATAATAAATAAATAACAGTGATAACGCTGATGTGCGTAAAATACCTGTTCTATACGCAGACAGCTTCATTCATATTTCTCTTCACCTCTCAAATGTTTTTAGAGTACCGTGATTTGTGGCTAAGTGTATTGTATATATTTCTAGCATGGTAGAAAAATGAACGTTGTGCAATTGAAGTGCGGCATAGGTTAAGGTTTAGGTGATTACTGTTTCTAGTAATGTAACCGTGGATTTCGGATCCTGTAGCTGCTTTATTTGTTAACCCATTTCGCCAAACATATTCGTTTGATGAGGTTGGGTTCGACGCCCTTCCCCCCCCCCTCCCCCCTCCAAGATTTAAAATATGCCTTATCCGTTCATTTTAAAATGAAGGGTTGTTAACTGGGATTTACACTGGTCATGTGACTATCTGTCTGTTGCTATGTTTACCAGAATGGATAAAGGCCGCCATAATGGAAGTTTCAGCGAAATTGTAGAAACACAAGAAAATAGCAAATAATATTGTCTTTTTCCTATGATTCAGCTGCAAAATATGCAATGTTAATAGCTTCATAAGAATACTAAATAAAGAAATTTTTCAAAAAACTGAGAATCTAATTTTTCAAAGTTTTATCGAACCCCCTCCCCCTTGCCTGTTTAGTGAGTTCAGTGAGCAGGCGGTAGGATATGACGCATTTAAATACCATGAGTTCTCTTTTATTTTGTAAGACGTTTCTTGCCACATTGGCGATATTATAAACACATTAAAACTTTCGCTCGTCTTTTCATTATGCGAGTGATCACAGGAATCGCATACTTGTCGTTTTCCCGCTTTGTCAATACCAAAACAGTTGTAGTTATAACCGTTATTGTGATTTTGATAACAAATGAAGCGTTGCTCTAAGAACTTCACGTAAACGAGGCTGCTGTAGCAATATTACCAGAAATGAAAATAGGACTGTGACAGTCCACCCAAACAGTCCCAGAATGCAACGCTGCAAGTCACTAATTTTATGTCAACGAACAATATATACACTGTCATCAGTGGGTACAAACTATGTTGTGATTCAGGTAATGTATTTTCCTAACTGCAGTGTTTCTTGGATAAAATAAAGTCACACGCATTGTGCAAAAACAATAACGTTTAATGGATTGTTAGTGATGGATTGTCTAAAACACTCAGTTGAGCAATGCATTCTGGGATCGTTTGGGTTGACAAGATCCAGTTCTATTTTCGGTTTCGGTTCGGTCAATAGTGTATAATCATCTTCAGCTGCTGCTCTGTAATTCTGTCAAGCAATGGATGTAATTCACCTTTCTTTGTTATTTCACTACACAGCAACAGCTTACACGCTTCACATTCATTCGTTCACGACTCCAGTGACTTCTCTTCCCCGGCTAAGTAAGTATGCTGTCCTCGTACACTGTGGGCTCGTACTTTCAATATCCCCAATTCAATGTTGGAAAATCCAAGACCACATTTGAAAGTCATGGAAAAGGGAATCAATAACAAACACTTTCACGATCCATCACTTATTGTGGCAACTGCGGGTGTTTTCCATACATTTAAATTCTAGTAATTTGAAACTGAATTTCATTCCTTCATTTTAGCTCCACGCCGAGTGCACCCAGTCCGGCACTTTTACTTGAGAGTGACGCAGCCAATAAACAGTAAGTCTATATTCTCTTAGGCTTATTAGCCCACATTTGCTATCACTCACCTTTATTCTCAAACGCCATCTACAAGTAGTCTTATCTCAGGGTTATTTGTCCACATTTGGTAGTGAAGTCCTAAAATAATGCACTAAAGGACACAAAGAATGCACTAAAGTTTCCTTGCAACCCTTTTAAAACTTCGGAAATTGGGGATAAACACTTTCCTAATTAGCAAATAATTAGTAAATAGATCCACTTTTATACTGGTCGGAAGAAATATCAGGCTCTGTTTTAGGTTTGAAGGTGCCATATTGAATTACCTTACTTTGTTTGTCAAGCGTACCAGACACTTCGCAGAACATTCCCACAATGCACGGCACCTCAGAAGTTACCTCATCACCTTCGGAACTCAAGTCACCCGCTTCGACGTCCTCAACGCTCTCGTAAGTATTCAACATTGACGATTATTAATATTGTCGCAAAGTCGATGCCTTTTTTTTCTTGTATGGAGATACGTTTTTGCGTGTGAGGAAAGAAGTTCCCTGTAGTACGTCGAGGACACTAGAATTTATAACTGAGAGGGTAACCAGTTAGGTTGATTTAACATTTCTAAATGTGGGCCCATTTCCGTTTAGGGCTACTGCGCTGAAAGAATTGTTTAGGATTGTTGAAGAACATTTTCAATTTTCAAAATTTATATGAAGTTGGTCACGTTGACAAATTCTCCAAACGGGCGTCCAAGTGAAGTCACAACACCATCAATTGATATCCCCTTTACAGAATTAATTAGGACGAGGGACAAGAAACTATGGGAACAAATCACCACTGACAGCGAACACTGTTTACATAACCTGCTTTCGATTAAAAGAATCTTAAATCACGTAACTGGACACAACTACATTACCACGCGTCCAAACAGAACCAAATTTAGGGAAAATAAGTTATTATTCCTTATCTCTCTTTATACACCTTCACTTTTTGCAGCTGCACGCCGGACAGTTTTTGAGGCTGCAGTCTTCAAAGTTATGTTTAACCCATTGCTAGTACATGCCTTTTTTAACATCAAAGTGTTTCATATTTTTTTAACTGCTAAATTTACTAATCCAACTGCAAAGCTTTCTATACAGTTCAAGGCCTGCAGATGTATTGCTTTGTGGAAGTTTGAATCTCATTGAAACGTTGGGAAAGTTTTTTTCGTTATCTTTCTCCCT
>JANSTR010092438.1:0-12340 GCA_025434805.1 Antipathozoanthus remengesaui | reverse complement strand
TTCTCAACTTTTGCATATTATCTTTCTCGGCCATGTTAATTACCTTATTTATGTGCTTATAAATCAAATTGACTACTCATTTACTCTAGAACTTGAATTTACGCCAGAGCTCTCGTCCGGCGTGCACGTCCGGTCACTACAGCCCCTACACTGTAGGGGCTTTTATTTCTTAGTGAAATAAATAAAAAGACTTTGTGCTGCGGCAACAGTAATTTAATATTTGCACTTATTGGCAGCCAGTACTAACTCATAAGATGCTAAGCTAAGAATCGACTTTTTATAAGAACATAGAATCTTAAAATAGTTTATAGAAAAGGAAATTATGTACACGGGAAGACAATACATTTTATCACGTTAAGTCACGTTTGCTGTGACGTATGTCCAAATAAAATGTAGTCGGAAGTTTAATAAAACTTCCTTGTGTTTAAGGTTGGGCCAGTAAGGAAGCGCCAATAAAATTCAAATTTTAAACTTCAGTTGCCGCAGCACACAGTCTTTAATTATTTCACTTTCATGTAAATTGTTCTTCTAGGCCGGTTGGTCCATTTTTCTACATTTACCAGTCACAGACTATTAGACTACCGCTAGTTTCTAGCACTATTGAATGATGACATGTCAATAAGAATTTACCAGATCGTATACTACTTCCGTTTTTGATACACAGCGTCGGTAGAAAAGGAGAAAAGTTTACTGTTTTTGTCCACATCCAGTAAACGTCCGATATTGGCACAGCAAGCGCAACTTTAATAACAGGCAAAAACGCACGCTTTGATCGTCTTGAAATTAACTTTCTTGACAATGAAGCTTGTGTATTGTGATAGTTCAAGATCGATAACATTTCGAACTCTCGAGTGTTTATTCAGGTTGCGACATCGAGCTAAATTTGAAGTAATTATATATAACTCATGACAATTCTTCAAGTTGGAATAACTTTCATGGTTCATGTTTATGTTTATGAGTAAGTGGAAGCCCAGATATCTAAATGCCGCTTTTGACTTTTTAATAAAGAGTTGTAAATTGGCAAAAGTGTCGGGTTTCAAACAGGACTACTCTAGTCCTAATCACTCAACCACTGCAAATGTCAGGAGAACAATAGAAAATTTGCCCAGATGTATTCGATCATGCTTCAACCAGTGTTTCTTTCGGTAGTAACAGCCGGCGAAAGGAGCTGATATTCTTCTGTATGCCTTGACAGTGCTCTTATATTCATCAGTGTTGGCAAAGAAACAATTCAGATGACTAATTTTTCAGCAGTATATCTTCAGTAGTATAGTTCTAGTTGGTTTGAAACTGGAGCTTTTTCAATGCCAATGCGTTTTCTGCTTAGGTATGTCTGGTATGACGACACAGCTCATGGATAAAATGTAATAAGTTAGCGTAGGGATATTTGGGGAGGTTTGTCATTGACGTTCAGAGGAATGAATTACATCATTGTTTCCAAACTCGTGAATGATTCATGCAGACACCACATTGGTACAGACGGAATATGCGGCTATTTTCATCCCTACCATACTACTATCTCCGTTCAATTATTGGTACAGACTGAATATGCGGCTATTTTCATCCCTACCATAATACTATCTCCGTTCAATTATTGCGAATGTAGCAAATGATGTTCGTTGAGTCGTGAGACGACGTGGCTTGCTGCACTAACAACTTATTAAACCTAGACTGACGTTTTTACGGGAAATATCAAACTGAGGCCATGCTATATTGCCCAGCGATATTGATATTTCCCGTAAAGACCAAATCTTCCGAGGTTACTAAGTATTTTATTATATATATTGCTTTTCTTGAAAATGATAACACTGTGCAAGAGGAATTCTTTATTTCGCGCAGCATGTTTTGCGCAGGAAATATAGACCACTCAGGAACCAATCAGTATCTTTGCCATGTAATAATTGTTTATATCCTAACATAGAGACAAGCAAAGTAAGAAGCATTCGATCTAAACAAGAAAAAGAAATTGATTGGGTTTGTATAACCAGAGATGAACAAGATGGAATGTGTGAATTGCGGTTATTGAACACTGACTGGAAAGTGCTATCGGACTTGGAGAATGGGGTCACTCACCTCGATGCTTCTGTAAAAATGCATGCCTTTATTTTATATAAATCTATTGTATACAGTAAGGTTCCACGATTTCTTATATAGAAACAACATCAAGAGAATACGCCACTTAACTGAAATGAAATATGGCCCAATTGAGGACATTTGAATTTAGCGCAGACTTTCAAAAAGTATTCATTTGGTTGTTTTAGGTTTTAAGTTGACAAGCAAATTGGAAATTTGTAAGTTTAAGACAGACTTTGCTTTGCAATTTCCGCGTATTTGAAGCCTCACAAAACAACTGTCAAGCAAAACATAATAGATTTATTTTGGATGACACGCAGTTAATACACAGCAAATACTGCTCTCCCCGATTTCTTTTAAACCAAAATCAGCGTTCTTCCGTTGATAAATAAGAAAATCTACGATACAATATGCGAGATTTCCGGTTATTCTTGGAAGATAAGAGTTTCATATTTTGATTTTTCTAAACTAGGATTTGAAATGTCGGATTTTCAAAAATGTGAATATTAGTGAAAAATATACAATAAGAAAACGTTTTTAATCTGTACATTTCCTTAATAGATAAAAGAAAGCAACTGAAATTAGATAATATTAAAACAATGAGAGAAGTCAAAATAGTGCCTTTTTTGCATTTTGGTATATTCCATATTTTAATTAACACAAAAGTAAATTGCCTTTAAAAATGACATACATTTCCTAATGGTTAGATTAAACCAAGAGGTGCGTGATAGAACTGACACAGTGAATACATGACAATATGACACAGTCGGTGATCTGAACTGATTCTATTAAATTGGCTCATTACAAGTGATCTGTCGCCGAAATTCTCATTCTGGATTCAAACACTTTAAATTAGAAAAAGCAAATTCATTTTTTTGGTATAATCCCAAATATTAAGTGTTGGCGTTGTATTAAAAACCAATTTCTCTAACAGTACGATTGTATGCCATTATATGATATCTCACGCGTAATAAAGCAAATGAAAAAGAGACAAAAGAAATAGCTGACTCGCTGATTGGTAGGGCGAAATCATTCAACACCCACTCGTACGAGTTAAACAGCTGACGATTCAAGAACACACGATTTCGCTTCGGTGTGAGTTTATCGCTTAAGACGCGGCAAATGGTCAGGGAGACCAGACACTTTTGGTAAGAAGAAAATGTAAACTTTGGGGAACCAAACTTTTTCTCTAAAAGTAATTACTTGATCATTTTTGCCGAGGTTCGCTGTTGTGTGCAAAATAATACAGACAATACATACATATTGATTATTTTAGTTCTAGCCAAGAACCCAAGCTTGAAATGTTTTGAACTCTGTGCAAATTGGAGCCTTAGGTACGGTTATTCTCGTTTCTAAAAGTGAAAAAATTCAGTCAAAGCGTGTTTCGTATCATTTCCAGCAAAAACCTCGTTCTGGAACTATAATCTGGCCTTAAGTTCAGCCTTGTATTTTTAGGACTTTTTTCCCTCTAGTTTGAATTTGTGCCTTGTAACGCCCCAACGTAATTTTACAAAATAGCTCGTATTTTTTAACTCTTCGATAAGCTCAGATCTTAGAACCTTCAATTTATTTTCTGGTTGTTAAGTACGCTTAATGACTTTCATACTGATGTATGAACGATCAAAACGCTTCGATTGATGGCAAAGTAATTACACAGCAGTCAGGTGATGTACAATAAGTTCACCACATGAAAGTTGGAAAGAGATTTCTATAGAAAGTGAATTATTTTATATGTTTAGATACGTGGTTGGTCGATGCTTTTACCAGAATAACTGGTTCATGTTCTTACAAAAAGAAAACGTGAGTATTGCTCAGATAAATTCACATATGGTTATTATTTAACGGTTTTTGTAATACATAAGGCACAAACATTTAAAAAACTTTATAGTATCAAATCACGCGACGTTATCTCTTCTTGTTTAGTTTGATTTCTTTCTCATGACAACAGCTTCAACAAAGAACGAAATCCTTTTATCCGGCGGCCTCTCTTCATTTTTCTCCTGTGGCGTTTTTGGGCTTGAACGCACTTTTAGTCTATCTTTTCTAAAAACTTCATTATTCCTACCTTCTCAAAGGGATCTTGTTTATACAAAGACCGTTTCAACTTTCATTTAAGATGTCACTTTTTCTTTTAATATTATTAGTCTGCAAAATAAAATATAAACCAAAAAAATAATTGAAACTACAATTTCTAGTGGGAGACAACTTATTTATCTATTAAAGGAAAGTCTTTATCCCAACAGCGATGGCGAACCATTGTATCTGGTTCTTGTTTGCAGTATGTCTGGGCTCGATTTTGGGTTTCCCTTCATCATCCAACGATGGAGAAGCACCTTCACGCTGTCTTCCAGGAAATTTCTCTTGTACAGGTTGGTCTTGATCCCATCCATTAGTCTCCTTTTGTCGCGTAAAACTGACATATTGCAAAAATATTTTTAAACAGTTTTGAAAACTTGATCAAGGAGAGTAGCTCGAATGTTGTTATCGACCAGCTTTTCGATACTATAAGTATAACAACAGGTAGTAACTCTTGCCAAGAAATATTTCACCTAATTTAATTAGTTATGCCTTAACAATCCCTATACTGTATTTTAGATTCTGTATTTAGGTCTTATCATATAAATTGGGTAATCTGGGGAAATACTGTAAGAATGCACTTTCACTACAAAAAGAGAAAGTCAGAAATGAAAAGGGCGCTGAATTATTTTATACATCTGATGCAATTTGCACTTAAGAATATTTACCCTTCAATATGCGATAAATAAATATCATGACAAGCGGCATCTCAAACAAAGATTCCGCTGAAACACCTCGCACTAATCAGTGCCAACAACTTATCGTTGTTTTTAATATCATGTGCTATTTTCCCGCACAGAAAATGCGGTCTGAAAAATAAATTCTCGCCACCCATCCTGCTACACCTTTCAGTTTCATCAAGTGTAATAATATTTCGAAACACAAGTCGTGATTACAATGACAAAAGCCCAATACATTAAAGATATATTAAAGATGACAAATATATTCTCAATTACTTTAAAACAACGAATCTGCCTTGGGATTTCTGAACAGTAAAATGTCAGGTAACCAAAAATAGTTTTGACGTGTACAAAAAAACACAAAAGATTGTCTAAAATTATATTTAGCAATTTGCATCCTTTTATCACTTTTTCTTGTACGATGTATGTACTTTCCTAAAGAAGACGAAATATTGAATTTTGAGAAACATATTTATTCAATCATCAAAGCGTTACCATTTTGAATAACAATCTTTAATGCTTTAGTGTTTCAAAAACCTTTAGCAACTAGAAGTAAAACGAGCGTGGTTTAAAAAAATAACAAATTTTCTTTCGAGTTAAAATTATTCTTAAGTCTTGGATTATTATGTCTAATTTTCTTTGCAATGACATACGAACAACGACATTTCTCATAATTTATAAAAAAATGATAACTTTTCATTAATAAGCAGATGTGTGATATTTTTCACAAGGCAGCAAGAAAATCGGTTTCCATGTAATATTTGCTCCTTGTTACAGTATTCAATGATTCTACTGATTATATACATGAAAAGAAAAATCGTGCGGTAACTGCCACACAGTCACAGCAAACCGACTTTACACGATATAATAAAATCAACCAAGGGTTGACCAACTGACAATTTTCAGCGCCGTAAGGTTGAAAGAAAATTGACGTCGAAATGTCACTTTCCTTTCAACCTTACGATGCGGAAAACGTTGATTTTTCCAAATTCACATAAATCATTTTTTCGCCAATAATTTAATACATTTGTAAAGTAATGCGAACTTGTCTATCACATTGATACGGATTAAGTGTATTTCACTCCTACATTGAAAGTTTTCAGCAGAATTTGTTATTCTGCCGCTTTACTTGTTATTTAAATGAAAAACTACATAGCCGATTGCAGATCCGAATTTTCTCTTTTGGTGTTTAAAAATATTTTTTCGCGGCCATACCTTCTATCTTTCATACTTCATATTATATTATATTATATTATACCGTATATTATGTTATATAACTTTGTCATCTTTCGTTGTGTTGCATTTCGTCATATCATGTGTATGTCATCCAGAATGACTAAGAATCTTAACGTGAATTCCATTTGGGTAAATAAAAGATACTTGAATTTTCTCATTTATTCATCCCATCCGTGTTAACCAGGTTGTAGAAAACTCATTTCGGAAGATGCTTCAACCCCTAAGTACCATATAATTTGGTAAAATAATTGCAGGTGATCTACGGATGAGGTACAAGCACTTGAATGTGAGTCTGAGAGCCGCAATGGAGGCATTGGGTCTCGACCCAGATCTTAAAGCACTGGACTCGTGTGCACCCAGTAACATCTCGTGTCATGGACGCACGTGCTCGATTCTGGAGAGGAAAACAAAGCGCTCTTGTTATTGTGACGATTCGTGCGTGCAGTCAGGTGACTGCTGTTTTGATTACTATGACACGTGAGTGCAGTTCATCAAACTAAACTCGGTTTCCATTTATTTATCCGGGCCGTCCTAATTGTTTGAGAGCTATTGTTTTGCACAATAATTTTATTTAATCTCGTGTGATTATTGTGTGAAACAATAGCTTTCAAACGACGGAGGCGATAGGAAATCATTATATTGAAACCAATCTTAAATGTTCTGGAATTGTATCAAATTATCAAATTGCTAAACAGAACGATCCGCTCTAAAATGCTAACTTTTTCCACGTTTCACACTTCGAAGTCCAACAGTTTAAAATTCAAAGCTACAATCACAGACAAAAGTAGTTGGAACACCCAGCTCCCCAATTCAATGTTGAGGCGGTTTGGGCATGACACCCGTTCACGACAACTTCAACATTGGAAAGGGGAGCGGGAGACACTTGATGTTCCAACACTTTTGTCCATGATGGTAGCCAGGCAAGCAGACGTTTATCACGTGTAAAGAATTAGCCAATCAGTGCGTGTTGTTTTACTTGCTCTAAAAGGCATAATCCCATAACGTCTCACGACGTTAGTGAAAAGATCTCTTATTTGCTCGTTTCTTTAAAGAAACGTATTCGGCAAGTTAGAATCTAATACAGACAAGTTCTCGTTATCAATTTCAACAAAGGCATTGCCAAATCCACCATACGATAAAAGATGGCGGCTGTACAGTTTGACCATAATGCCTTGCGTACCTAACTCAGTGAATAACTGAACGTGGAAGACCATTGTTTGGGAAACGTGTCTTTGCACTAACAACATTGTGTATGCTGGTTTTGACGTTTTTTGATCCTTTCTGTACGTTTTTCGCCATCTTTTTTGTTACGGTCAATTGCCTCTTACAACTCGAACTGATAAAGATGACGAATTTCTAGAACTGCTTTCACGACCGACGAGTGCCAATCAAATATGGCGGCCATTTGGAGACCTTTTTGTACGCGCAAAGTCCTTTGGGATGGTGTCATCATCATCAATTCAACTAGGCGTTTCTAGCGTGTAATCCCAAGTGCTCTTTTTTAAATGTTGGCCAAACGAAGCTGAAGACTAAAGCAGTAAGAAATAAAACAAAAACAAAGATAGTCATTGAAGCATGACTGTTGGTCAATATAGCAATTATTTAGCACCCGGGTATTTGATTAAAGTGTCGCGTGGAATGAGTAAGACACTCAACGGGTGAATGCTCTGAATATGTTTCGTTGATAACTGACCTTCTCCTTTAAATCTAAAACTAATCTATTATATTTCTACCCATCATTTGGGGTTAGAAGATTTTAAGGAGCCCACTCGAAATCTACAGTGCTGGGTATTTGTACAGCACTGTAACTTTAACCATAAACCACTATATCTGTTTATTTCCAGTGCTGGGCGGCCGAACCTTAATGGTTGCTCCCACTCGAAATCTGTTGCGCAAAAGTGGGAGGGGGTACAAAATAACAGAATATACTAGAATATAATATATTTCTATCTGTTGGGTAGTGATATTTAAGGAATTTTCTTTTTCAGAATTCAACACTATTGTTTCTGAGAGGTTTAAAAAAACTATAGAAAATTGTTGGCCTTTCCCTAAATTAATTGGACTTTTTGTATATTGTCGAAAATAGCCCTACACTATTAATTTTTCGCAGTAATTGAAGAGATGAGGACCTATCTAAGCTAACTTCCACCAAAAGCTGAAGCACATATTGGGATTTTTTGCTTTATATGAAATGTAACTATCATAGGTATTAGCTATTATAAAGTTATTCAAAGTGATTGGCTGACTGAATTGAATAAATGACACCATCCCAGAAGACATCACGCGCACACGAGAGGTCTAAGATGACCACCATTTTAGTTTTCACTCAGTGGTTTTGAATGAGATTTCATACATTTTAAATTTGTCATCTTTGAAAGCATTTACGGTCTAAGGCTATAAAAGGGCTGGTGAGCAACTCTTTTATTAATTTTAGTGACCAGAATTTGTCTGATTCATATTTTATTTTGCCAAACGACACCACTTGCCACTAGTTTTGTGTTGTTTTTTAGACCGGCTTAAACAGCAGTAGCTGATTGGCTTACTCGAAACACGTGATAAACAGCAGTCGCGAACTGGCTTACTCCTAACACGTGATAACCAGCATTCGCTTATTGGCTTACTCCTAACACGTGATAAACGTCCGTTTTCCATGTTTGGTATGTTTCCTTTATTCGTTACATTTGAAAGGTTGTAAAATATACCACAAATAGAGGCAACTAGCTGAGTCTCGGGGGTTTGCCTGTAACTGAAACACGATTTCCTTCAAGACTGAGCATAACCTCTAAATTCATTAAATTTCTTGAGCCAATTTAAACTGCGAGACGTAGTTCCGTGGAAACCAAATTGATATTATACATGGCTACCAAAATTGAATGTGCATTTCTTTTCTGTGTTTAATACGCCCAATCTTCCAAGCACGAGTCTTTTCAGTTGACAGTTACAATTGATATAAATCCACTTAGTTCATATTCTACAATTTCAATCATAATTTCAGTCATAAAAAGCAATTCTTAGAAAGAATATGGGGGAAAATGTACTTGCAGAAGTAATCTAGCAACAAACAGCAAATAACAGGATTTTTCTGGTTTCAGATGTGGAAAGTACAAAGCTGATGATAAGCGCTCTGAGTCACAACTTGTGTGTCTTGGAATGCTTCGAGTTCTTGTTGTGTCTACTTGTCCACCAGAAATCGGTGATGATCAGATTCGTGAAGCCTGCCAACACCCAAACAGTTCTGACTTGCTGCAACAGCTGCCGGTGCATGATGAAGCGAGCGGTCAGACGTACAGAAACATTTTCTGTGCTCGCTGTAATAACATCCAGAACACAACCTTCTGGAAATTTGTTGCTAAATGCTCGAAAAATTTCACTGATGTGGCAACTATAACGACGCCACGTGCAATTTTGAAAACATTTCCACCACCGCCGGGAGCTCCTTTGAAAACATTTCCACCACCGCCGGGAGCTCCTTTGAAAACATTTCCACCACCGCCGAGAGTTCCTTTAAAAACATTTCCACCACTGCCGAGAGTTCCTTTGAAAACATTTCCACCACCCTCAAGCTTGACTTTGATGACCCAACCGCCAACAAAACGAGAAACAGGAAAACTCGTAACTTCTCCGCCAACAATACCAAGTACAAAGAGCGTCACCGAGAAAGTCGACGGGGTTCTAAACGTTACTTATTACATGGATCACATTATTGACAACAAATGTGACTTGTCTTTTAAACCGCGAGAAAACTTTGCAGTTCAACACTGCATTCCACAACAGGTCCCTTGTCGTGAAGACTCCAGCATGCTGTTGAAAGATCTGTGTTCCTTTTATCATCTGCCACTTTATCGTACCGATAGGAAGACTTTTGATAATCCACACTGCGCCCTGTGTCGAAAGCAAGGCCTGAAGAAGTTAAAGTGCTCGAAAGGGGCACCGGGAACTGACATTATTGACGTGCCACCATTAACGATCATTTTTGATTTTTCACGAACTGCACGCAGTGTGAATATAAATGGTAAACCATCCCAAGTAGTCATGCACAGTAAAAGTTGTGAGAAGGGAAAGGTATTTGATCCATTCATTAGAGCATGTCGCCAAGTTTCCCCTCAGATGGAGTCTAAACTCCCGAGTAACATGTTTTCAATGTTTTGCAAGGGTCGAATTCCTATAAGACTGAATAACTCCGAGTTCGTTGAATTTAGCAACTCGACAGTGTTTGTGTACTCGCACGACAGGTTGTATGCAAACGAGCTTTATGAAATAGATGCGAACGGGCTCAAACTGTGCACAAATTTTACGGAAAGTTATTCTGTTGGAACACCAAAACCACAGCGGAAAATGCCACCAAAAGAATCAAGAAGTGAAATTCTACAAGACTTAACCTTCATCGGTTGTTGTTTCTCAGAAGTCTCGCTCCTTACTTTGATCTTTACTTACGGGTTATTTAGCGAACTCAGGAATCTTCCTGGTAAAAATCTCATTAGCCTTGCATGTGCAATGGCCATATACCAAGGTGTGTTCTTTGCTTCCATGGCAACTGGTAACCATGGCGTTTGTGTCGCTATAGCTACATCGCTACACTACTTTCTTCTTGTGTCGCTGAGTTGGATGAACGTTCTAGCGTTTGACGTAGCGCGTGTTTTCGCCTCCGAAGGTAAAATGTGTTTGCACTTCATGCTGTCTTCTAGTTCAGTTATATACTCTGGAGTCCTTTCTAGAGTGCGAAAATCCACCATACCAAACAAGATAGCGACTGTACATTTGACCACAATGCCTTGCGAACTAACTCAGTGAATAGCTGAACGAGGAAGACCATTGTTTGGGAAACGTGTCCATGCACTAATAACATTGTGTATGCTAAGTTTGAAGTTTTTAGATCCTTTCGGTACGTTTTTGTAAGCATTTTCGTGTTTTTCGCGCGCTAGGAGTTATGGGGGAAATGTACCAGTCGCCATCTTTTTGTGTACGGTCAATTTAGTTTATTCTTCTTGTTTTATGGTTGACTAAACGAATATAAATCTCCATATTTCTATAACGGGACGTCATATCTATATATCCGTACGCAGGATAGGTTTGCTAAATATTATAACGGGAGTTTTGATTGCAGACAGTCCTTTTGTATTTTTGTATTATCTACCGTGGACCAGGTTCAATGACCAAGGTTATCGGTTATTACTGTTAAGTGTTACCTTGATGTAACAATATACAAGTCTTATTTTAATGATTGATTGAATGTTGGGTGATTGATTGATTGAATGGTGGTTGAATGATTGAATGGTGGTTAATTGATCGAATGTTGGTTGATTGATTGAATGCTGGTATTGATTGGATGTTGATTGATTGGTTGAATGGTGGTTGAATGATTGAATAGTGGTTGAATGATTGAATATTGCTTGATTGAATGGTGGTTGAATGATTGAATGGTGGTTGAATGAACGATTGAATGTTGCTTGATTGAATGTTGGTTGAATGTTTGAATGTTCAGTGAATGAATATTAGTTGTCTTTGGCATATTTTTCATGAAAAATGTCATCCTGCCTAGTTAAGACAAGCTGTACGTGGATTATTTTTTGTGCCATCGCTCGGTTGCTAAACGCCTCTTTGGGAGTGGTTCACGTCTTTGCATGTACTAAACAAACAAAAAAGTTGTGCCCTGGCTCGCCGAGACAACTCACTTCATGTTAGAGGTAATAATGGGACTATGGTTTACACAAATGCATTAAATTTTTTACATCGTTTCTTCCTGTTATTTAACTCAACAGGTGGGCGGCCTAACCGTGAAGAACAGTCCATATTGTTTATCCGATACAGTGCTTATGCGTGGGGAGCGCCGTTTGTTCTGGTAGGCACGTGCTTGACGCTTGACTTGACTAGTGCTGTAACGATTAATTACGGTACGTCTAAATATCTGCTTACAGTTAATACTCGAATTCGGCAAAAAGAACGAAAGCATAGTTTGAACTGTTGTGGTGGTAGTGGTATTAGCAGTAGTAATAGTTATAGTAGTAGTAGTAATATTATTAGTATTAGTAGTAACAGTAGTAGTAGTAGTAGTAGTAGTAGTAGATAGTAATAGTAGTAGTAGTAGTAGTAGTAGTAGTAAAGTAAAATATGAGCTTTATTTGCATGTTCTTTTTACAGAAATTGCAAAAGCTATAATATAAACTGGAACAAGGCTAAGTAAATATATATATATATAATGAGTAATAATTCTAATTTAACATTTCGATTCAGTATTTTATGCTTACATTTAATTGCTTGTTAAGTAAGTGCTAAGA
>JANSTR010092327.1:0-12341 GCA_025434805.1 Antipathozoanthus remengesaui | reverse complement strand
GAATGTGTCACGGAAGGGTCTATTGCGTGATAGACTATGAGTAAGATAGCCAATCAAATTGAATCATTTGCATTAGATATATAGTGACTAGATTTCTACTAAATCCAAATAGATGTTATCGACCTGTCCTCCCTTGTCTAGATGCAATCTAAGCTGGTCTAGTATTTCGGCCAGTTTTAGCACACACCATCAACCGGGCTTGAAGCTATGTTGGGACAAGTTGATGAGGCTAAAACCATGTTTTTCAATTACACTAGCTAGAGATAACAGAGAGATATGTATGTAATTCGCCATAGCCTCTTCGTTATCTGTAGTTTACACTGGAATTCCCTGACTTTAGGTACCGTTCCCATCTCAGCGATTTGTTAAATATGAAGGTACCATCTCCTTGTCTATTTTTTTAATATCTTAGCTAAAATTTTATCGTGTACGGTAGCTTTGCACAGGATTTCCACTAATCTATGATGCTCAAATAATCAATTCAGTAAGAGGGGGATAACTTTGGGGTTGTAAATCAACACTCTACAGACTATAAAACAGACAGAAAGTATTGATTGATTGAATTTTCCTACAAACTTATAACATCGATAATTTCGAAGTGGGATTTCGTTTTATTCAATTCCAGTCTTGTCAGCCTACCGTCGGCTGCACCGCCTGTCTACCGGGGATTCCAGGAAAACCTGGTGACCCAGCTCCCCCGGGACGCGATGGACGAGACGGACGAAATGGGTTGAAAGGAATGGAAGGCGACACAGGTCCACCGGGGCCAAGGGGTCCTGTTGGCCTTCAGGGACCCGCGGGGCTACAGGGAAAAACAGGACAACAGGACCCTTCAGGAGCACCGGGAAAAACTGGTACCCAGGGCTTTCCCGGCCAAATGCCTCTCGTCAACTGGAAAGAATGTTTTTGGAAGGACATCAACGATGATAGAGACATTGGAAAGATCAAGGTAATTATATGACAAGAAGTGCGTAGTACTTTAATCTTCCTGTATGGATTGTAGCTGCAGAGATTGAACAGTGGTTTTCAGATGTTTGTCTTAATTTTTATTTAAACCTGGAGAAGTGCAACAGAGCTGTACCATTAAAGTTATCCCCTTTACTTGTGTCACTTTTCCTAGAATTTATTAGGAAAAACAGTATTCAACTATTTTTCACAACTATTTTGTGAGTACAATTTGTAGAATGCTTTCTTTATGGAACATTAATTCAAGAGTCAAAAAATTCAAATGTTGGAATAAAGTAAGAACTTTGATTAGCAATTTCAGTATTTCCTAGACTTATATTTTACAATTCTGAAAACAGGACTGTCTGTTCACCAAGAACCACACTGACACCACTCTACACGTCTACTGGGACGGGACTTTGCGGATTTCTGGTTGCAACAGTTGCTGTAAGCGGTGGTACTTCACATTCAACGGCGCTGAGTGTAGCGGTCCCATGCCTATCGATGGAGTGGTGTATATGGCAGCAGGAAAGGACAAAAGCCTCCACCGTCACCGGCACATCGAGGGCCACTGCCAGAATATTCCTAAGGGCAAAGTGCGTGTTGGATTCTGGGTAGGCAATTGTCGCAGTTACGAAAATGCTGACGCGCACACCGGCTGGAACTCGTACTCACGCATCTTCGTGGAAGAGATTCCTGGACCCCAGGACTAAAACCTTTTGTTAAATTCTGGTTATGTGATACTTATAAAATCTTTATTCCTAAAGTTTGCTAATAAACTTATTAAATAAATAGTGATTCCCAAAAGATGACAGTACCTTCGTTACTTCCGAATTTAACCGTTTTTGTTGTACAGTTTGAAATTAGCTGTAGTATTTCGTAAAAAGCTAAAGTTTCTATTTTCGAATATTATTGATCATCCTCGAACAAAGCAAATGTTTAAAATATCTGCAGTATGTGTCAATCAAATGCTTTGTTCTGCTGCAAAATATCATTCCGATTAGTTTACGAAAGTAATTCACTCCTTATCACTTAGAAGTTATCCCATCGATGGACTGTGTTGTGAGAAACTATGAAAGCAGGCATTCTGCGAAGGAGAATCATAATAACAAGCTAGCTTACTGGGAAGCATTAAATTATAGAAACAAATATTCTGCCGGAGAATAGACAATAGTAAGAAACTTGTAATAAAATCAACCAAGGTTTGACAAAGGTAGCGCCGACGAAGGGCTAACGTTCTAAAACTCAGCTTTCTTCCAATCAGAAGGCGCAGTAAATTGTTTTGTCAACCCTTGATTGATTTATTATATAAGTTTTACCTACACGCCAACGCATTCTATAGTTTCTTTTAAAAAAATATTTGCTAAGAGTAGGAAACTTAGATACATTTGATGCAGTCTATAACACCTCTAGCTGAGATGCTTGTAATAAGTAAAGCAATGATTTCTTCTCTGGTAAGTACTCAGAGTCGTATTCAAACTCAAAAGTATTTTTTGAAATCCATGATGCAATAATTTAAAATTCGAAGAAAGTTAGTATTTTCGTTTTCTCTGATCCTGCTTAGAGAAAAATAGGATGCGATAACTTCTTGAACGATTGGCTAGATTCTAGATAATGTCTGCAATGCAAGTAGCGCCACGGCACAGTTTTCTGAGAATGGGCGTTCAATCGGAGAGAGTAAATTTGTAAATATTCTTTGTTTTTGGAAAATATGCGATATTCGTATTCTTTCTTACTTACAATCAAAACACAACTCAAACATATTTTTACTCGATATTGAACAGCACAATAGAGAGAGTGGTACTTACTAATATTAAAAGGTATTAACTTACGATAATCGATCCATCGAGGAGCCTGACAACGTTTTTAAATTTGTTTATGGATGTTGCCATAGTAATCATACTATTAGCGATTGTTCTTGCTAAATTTGATCATAAGCAAGAATGAAACAAACATAAGAAACTGACAAAACAGCATTTTTAGTGGAATGATATCATTGTGACGCCATTAGGAGGTAAGTGACAAAACATCAACAAGTCAAGCTAATAGCCCTTATGCCAGATGAATTCACATGAATTTTGAACATGAAAGTGATGCGTTATGGTGATGTAGTTTCTCCATCAATTGCTTCTCTGTGAAAGTATTGTTGCGTGTGTTTTAGAAATTTTAGTGGAAAATGTTTTACTAACGCATTGCTTACATGGGTGCAATGATTCATCTGATAATTACAAGGACATGAAGGGCCAGTAGAACGTTGCAACGCACCACTTCTTCAATTTTGTTCTAGTCAACAACCCTTTCTCAGAAAGAAGTAATTACGCAGAACTGAGACAAAACTACTTGGGTTATAAATTCCCTGTTTTCATCATCTTCGAAAGGCACCTCGCATTCAAATAGACATTGCTGTTGTTCCGCTTGATTACTTGAAACTTTCCAATTTGTTCAGCGTTACCCTATCTAACCCAGGCATTTGCGTATTTTTTTAAAAATTCTTTCATTAAAAGTTTTAATTGCGCCAAATTTTTATTGCAAAAAGGGTTTATTTATCACAATAATGCTCTCAATTCACTAATTGTTCCCAGCACACGTATATTGTCAGCAATTACCATAATGGAGGCGTTATATGTGTTGTAAGAGTTCAGGTTCTTCTTTATTTTATTTATTGAGTGTCTCACATTCTTTACTGAAATAGAATGCACCACACTTTTTATCAAAGCAGTGATTACTCTCTCTGTCACCTCGTATATGCAAAAGTACTCTTCTATAAATCCCATCAATGTCTCTAAAAAATCCAAAAAAGACCTAGGAATTATTATTCATGGCGAAACTGATATATTTAAATACAAAGGAAGCACCGGCACAGAACTGACAACTTGTAGACGAAAACTAGTTAAAAACTTGTAAATATCAATATTATTTGGATTTATCTCGATGTATTTCAAAAGTAAAATAACTTTCTATATAAGGCAACAATATATCCGGCTATTGATTAGAATTTTACCACAAAAAATTTAATGATTTGTAAATATCTCCACACATTCTAAGAATCTTTCTAAGTTCCAAAAATACCTAAAAATCCGGATTATTGTATCTTTGCCTTGAGGCCAGACGGGAATCAATACTAAGCTCCGATAAATCTTCTTTTGAATATTCTGGTCTAAAATATGGTCAATCTCACAGTTTTCAGAACTAAATTTCCACATTTCGGTACTTGCCAACTTTGACTTGCTTGTTCAAATTCGGGCGTTTGAAAAAAGCTCACATCAGGTTTTCAAAAGCATAAAGATCTATGTGTCTTGCAGCATTTACCTTAATCTCTGAATAGTAGCAGTAATCCTATTATTTCGAGTTCTGTTTGCAATTAACTTGCACGAGAGTGTTTTGCAAAGTGCATCAAAATGCGGTGAGCCGTAGGACGAACGCAATTTGAGAACTTTGAAAAACACTTGAGTTCAAACTGAATTCCATACTGGACGGAAATGATACTATTTAACAATTAAAGTCCATGGGGCCCATAGGTCTAATTGTTTTAGTAGAAACCTACAATGGTCTATCTACTAAAAAAATGTGAACAATTAGAACCATGGCTTGCCTATCGGTGGCTGTCCCAAGTAGCGGTCAGTGGCTCCCCGAATCGAGCGGAGAGAGCAAACTTTAAACTCATTGTTGTCTTTTTGTCATGCAGCGGCATAAAATATTTGCAGACATTCATTAAGATCTTCTTTTGACATATCTTCTATCGGAGTTAGAAGTTGACATATCTTCTGTCGGACTTCTTATCCATGAACTTGCTAGTCCATGGCCTGTTAGTGATCTGCATGGCAACAACTTTCACATAGACACACAGGAAACAGTCCAAGAAACACATCTTACAGCAATTGCCAACACAGGAACCCGGTGCCAGAATCTGAGCAATTGTAGCGTTACAGCCATTGATTAAACCGGTGGAGTTGGTGACCCAGCGGCACTGATATTCGTACCCCTTGGCGCATGTTGTCGCACCACACGAGATTTCCGCTATCAGGATGGAATAGACGATAAATAAAACATTCCAACCTGCGAAAGATAATGGCTTGAAAGGCATTTTTCTATTCTGTTGGTGCTTCTTTGTGTGTTCATAGATCATATGTCTGACGACGATTAAAATGCTGGTTGAAACACTGAAGTAGAGGATGGGTCACTGTAGTGTGTCACTGTGCATTGACTGATTGAACCTCAAGAGTCACAGAAACTCAGAAGAGAATTGGACACGATTCGTGTTGACATTTTTCTCCAACAGTGTTTATGTGGTATATCACAAATCCGTAGTTAAGATCCGGCGTGGGATTACTGAGAAACATTTCAGTTTTCACTTGCTATTTGTTGTTTGCATTTCCATCGATTGACATCACTCACTCACTGGGGCGCTAGAAAAACAAAGTGTGTAAATTTACACGTAGACAGTAGTAAACTTAGGTTCAGTACCAAAACCTTCTGGATATCTTGTACTCCCAAAGAGGCCAAGAAATGACCGAAAATAGCAGAAGAAAGACGCCAAATGCGCAAACAAATTCCAACATTTTTTCGGAGACTTCCGGAGGCCCTTCCCAGAATGCAATGCTTTTATGTTGTATGGTTACCAAGCATCCAACATGGCGGCAGTCTTGGTGCGTTTCTTTGTGCATGTGAGAGTTTCTGCAAATATATTGAAAGACAGCTCGCTTACTAAACTTTGTCGGTATTTTTCCCACCATAAAGCAAGCTCTTATTCTGGAAAATAT
The DNA here is from genome assembly GCA_025434805.1 of Antipathozoanthus remengesaui. Classification (NCBI taxonomy): domain Eukaryota; kingdom Metazoa; phylum Cnidaria; class Anthozoa; order Zoantharia; family Parazoanthidae; genus Antipathozoanthus; species Antipathozoanthus remengesaui. Next base: position 6,636 of record JANSTR010092327.1, on the reverse strand, counting down.
AACAGAAGGGTAGGTGCCATTAACATATTTTATTTAGGCGTTTATCAATCAGCCGCCCGGTGCGGCCCTCATAATAATTAGTGATAATATTTTTTAAGACTTTTTATAATAATATTTATATTTAAAGCTTTAATATATATTTAATTTAAAATTTATTGGTTGCCGATTATTTTTCTCAAGAATCTGGGTTGGTTCTTTGTTTCAATAGTATGAGAAAAAAAATTAAACAGGCGACACCCAAAAAAGCCATTTGAGAAATTTACCTGATTTGATGTAAATAATTGGTGCACTATAGTGACCAGTTAACAAATAGAACAGCCTTTCTGATCCCGTTCTCGGTTTAACAAATAGAACAGCTTTTTTCGTGATTCGTACAGTAATAAAGCATGCAAGAAGTTAGAGCACAAAATAAGTGTAGGGAGAAACTAGATCTAGAGTGCTAGCCAAATATCTGGGGGGGGGGGGGGTGTACTTGACTGATTCTTGTGTGGGTATGTGCCACCCAGACTGCCCAATAGGGACCCTCTTTTAAGGGGGTTTTCATTTAAAATGATAACCCATTTTATAATGTTTTAGAATTTATAAGCCTGTTCTATACATGTAAATGTTATTTTGAAAGTTGTATTATTTTTAACTCTTTCTATTATCGAAAGGATTTATTTATTTTGTCACATCACAAAAGCGTCTTATCTGTCATCATCCACACAAAGGACACAAAGTGGGATCTATCTATTTTTGAAAAGGAATTTTATCAGAACTTTTACGTAATATTTCAAAACCAAGTATCAGTGTTTGAATGGAGGTTCCAAACACCAAGAAACTATGAATGAATGCACGAGGCTGCGAAGTGGCCAAGTGCTTTTAATGTTTCATGGTGTTTGGAATCTCTATTCAAACATGAAGTACTAGTTTTTGAAATAACTTCTCAATCGATCAAAACAGACATGTTGATTGCATTGTTCATTACACAATAGAACTGAATAGACTACTCTCGCGGGATCGTTATGAATATGAATATATTAAGAACAACTTTATCCCTAAAGTTTAAAATTGGTTCAATTGGTTGACCGGGTTTCAAGACTCATCCACCTGACCAAATCTGGCTCTCTGATTGGTCTGAAATGATATGAATAATTCATGAGTTTGAGAATGAATGTTGGACAATCTTGTCACGTTTGCGATTTTAAAATGAGTGAGAAATGAAACCGCAAATCATAACATATTCTACCTTCCTTCATGATGTTCTTTACCATGCAGGGAAAGTTGGCAACACGCACCAAACATTTCATTGTTAAACAGTAACATTTCTTCGCGCATTTCTGAAAAAGAAAGAAAATTCGGCACCGGCGAGTTTGCTCTAATTTTTCTCGGCGGTATTCAATTAACAGAAATGTGTTCGTGTAATTACTGTTGACGATAAACGATTTCGTACATATTTAATGATATGAATAATTGGTGGGCAATTATGACAATAATATTATAACAATTGAGTTTTTGTTGTTATACACTCATGTTCAAAGTAACGAGGGTATTCCACCTTAAATGTCACGAGAAAAAACATATTTTTTGAGTGAAATTTCACGTGGAATACCCGAATCAGGCAGTGAATGTTCCTTGAATCGCATAGCAGAGATGAATCTCGTAAGTGTATATAAACTTAGGTCGACTTTTGCTAGCCTGGAAAGTTTCGAGTGCGCGAAAGCCATTTCACTTTTCAGTGCTCTGTCAACCGACTGGTGAGCCACAACTTTTGGCGGGAAAGTTTGGGGGCGCGCGCGACCAATTAATTTCACGTTAAGTATGGTCGATTAGCCAATCAGCTTGCGTGATTCATCCCTAGTGTGCGTTTCGTCTCGAACTGATACCTCCGACGAGACAAGCTGTAACGGAAAAAGTACTAGGCGTGCGAGATACCTAGAACAAGTAACAATCTTTAATTTGCGTTGCGGAAATGCTTGCACAAAGTAAACCCAACTTCTCGGTTTAATTTCTGATTACAGCAAGTTTCTTTCACAAAGATTTCGTCAACTTCGGAGAATGATACATTCAGCAGGATCTAGAAATTGTTTAAAAACGGGGACGGTTCTGAGAGATTTTATTAAAGATTGGAGCTGGAGCATGCCTTCAGAAAAGTTAATTATTTAGTCATTTCTCCCAGTTTGATTGCTGTTTTGATTATTTTACAAAGTTAAACAAAGTGTCGTTTTGTTTAAAAATGTGACTTGAAACCTTGGACCCCACTGGATCTACCAAGCCCGTGGTTGCAATCCTAGTTTTTGTACGTGTGCATTTCACATAGTTATGTCTTATGAATGACACTGAGACCGCTCACGTTTGGTCCACATTTCCAACTATACCAGTTACTTTATGCACAAGAATAATATTAACTATTTAAAACCAATTTGAAGCACAGTTTTTGTGAGGAAGATATGAGTGTATAGCGAGGCACGCAGGAGATGGCGAATAAATTGTATTGTTCTTTTTGGAAGAGAATTGTACGCAGGGTTTTATTAAAGTATAACCAAATGCCTATTTTAATAACACTTAAAAGCGTCGTGGTTTCCGTGAAGTTGTCTCAACGAAATAAAACAGCAGGTTAAAGACAAATGTTGATGAAAACAAAACAAAACACCGGCAAAGTAAGAATATGGCCATCTAGCAACCGACAGGTTTGCGGTTATTTATACCTAAAACAAGTTTTGTCGAGAATAAAGCATCAATAAATTAAAAATTGTAAACAAAAGGCATATTACTAAATATCACTATCAGGGCAATTAGTTTTAGTAAATGTATTCATTCTTTAAGTTCAAAACTGTTTGAAAGTTGCTGCAATCAACATGGACGATTTACTTGAAGAAACTCCACCGGAGCACCAACTAACCGTAACCGAGGAACTGCTGCAAATTGTAGAGGACTTTGCCGACTATATCGACAAATTTATGTTTGAAATCGTCACATTTCTGGCTGTAATCGACTCCAGTATGGGACTCATCAAAGATGTCTTGGGAATGTTTGGTGTCGCAGGATGGAAAATGGCTTTCTTTCCATCTTTCTCCTTTATTGTGACATCTTCCGTGTTTTTATTTGGCACAAAGAAACGAAAAGGCAAGCGGGAAACCGACGAGGGAGGGCTTGGTCAGGCTTTGGACATGCTCGAGGATGTTGTGGAAGTGGTTGAAGACGTCGCTGAAGGATTGGAGGATGGCCTCGAAGGAGAAGGAGGTGATGATGCGGAGGGGGAAAAAGGAAATCAACAGGATGGAGAAGGTAAACCATAGTATTATCAGGATATAGCTTTTGGCTATCAAACTTTTGTACTATAAGTGTATAAAGTGTTCATTGAGTATATGCACGAAATTTCAAACAGCTCTTCATTTTGTTACAAGTTGTATTTCACATATCAGAACTGGACATTGTTGGCACACTGATCTGTATACTTGCGTTTTGGGCAATTTGAACCTCGATAATTCTCTTTTCTCCATTTTTAGCTTCTTATTCATCTTACTTGCTGATCTCGAAGAGATTTTCACACTTCAAAACATTAGTGGTCAACAAAGAACCTCCATATTAGTTTGATGTTTCCAACTGATATATATGTATATATACACTTTCTCTGAAGACACAGATGCGTATAGAGTTGGTTTATTGTCCATTTTGTGACCACTGTATTTTATGTATAATAATTTTTATTTAATATTATGTAATTTAGTGTTTAGTATGTTAGCTATTTTTAATTCTAATTATTACTGGCAGATATTACGGTTTTATTTTAGAACATGACCACAACAAATATACTATATTAAATTTTTGTCGACTAATTAGGGATTAAGGGTAGCTTAAAAATTTTACAACCTATAATACAGCTAAATTGTTTTATCAGAGTACTCGCTAACCGGTAGACTTGAAGGTCGACTCTTTCACATCTGAATTATACTGGTAACGATTTTTTTCTTTTTTAGAAGTTAAATTTTCGTATATATTTTTTCAAAAGAAACCGTCTCAGTTAACCCACTAAAACCCTTGATCAGTCATTTCTGCACTCTGAAGATTATCTGCGTTTTTAAAAAACGTTTTAGTACTTTGTGCGCTGCCAAGAACATCGATCAAGCCAATCAAGATGATTGAAAGCAACACACATAACTAAAATATAATTTAAATTACTGTCTAATATATAACATATATCCATATTTGTTTGTTTGTCCCAAAATTTAGCCGGATTGGTACCTAAAAAGTGGCTATTTAACAATTAGAATATGAGCTCGCAATTTCTATCGGCTGATAGTTATCAAACTGCTGATAGAAATTGAGAGCGAACTTCAGTTTTTGTTGTTTTTCGTGCGTACGGAAGACTCGCGCTCACGAGCAAAACAAAGTTTGGTTATTATTCCAGCTAAACATTGTTCACACGATATTTTGTTACCCTTGTGGGTTTTTTTGGAACGGCTTTGGATATAGGAGGATTTCAAACATCATTACAACGGGAAACAGACTCCATTTTTGATGTGAGAGAGGAATGTGTCTATTGCGTGATAGACCATGAGTAAGATAGCCAATCACATTGAAGCATTTGCATTAGACAGTGACTAGATTTCTACTAATTTTGTATAGACAATACTAACATTATTTGGAACCAATATCTATTATGATGTCAATTGCTAATACTTAAAGTAATAACAGCGAAAATGCTGTAAAAAAAACAGTAAATAGAAATCACAAAAAATGTTGCACCTTGATAAGAGAATTTTCTATTTTCAGTTGATAAATAGTTTTATCTGTACGGTTATGACATTTGATCGAAATTCCTGATAACCTGGGATTCACATAGCCCCCCCAAATTTTTTACGACTTTCTGAAAAAAGACACAAGAAATGTTTTTCTTAAATAGCATGGCACAATGGTAGTTTTAATTGAAACGTACAGTAGAATTGCATTGCCATATCGTTATAAAATACATTAGCTTAATAGCGTTTCACTATTTTACAAATTATTGTTTTGTGATGTACAGTCACTAAACTGGTAACAATACGATATTCAAGTACGATAAAGCTAAAGAATAGATAAAAAATTGTGATGATACATCTATCCTGATGCAATTTATATTTAAAAATATGGTGAGTTTGTTTCCATTTTATATAGTTTTGGAAAGCTGAAACACAAAGGCGTCGGTGACGAGGCAATGTGCGCAATTCCATTTGACGGTTGGGGTGGAGTTTTGGCTCATGCTTATCCAGCGCCGGACGGCCGTCTTCACTTCGATTCAAGTGAATCGTTTGGGGACGGAAACACTATTCTGAACTACGATTTTCTGGAGGTGAATAAAACCCGAATGATTCAGATGTTTAACGTGTTAGATATTCGTTCAGTGAGTTTGTGAAAAAAAATTACATTGATGTCTTTACGGCAATCTCCACAATAATATATTGTCAGTGTATCTTTCACAAATCTGTTTTCATTTTAGTCTTAACCCTTAAACGTATAGGCCAAAAAACATAACATTAACGTCGAGAGGAGAGGGGAGGTTATTTGGACCCCCCGTAATTTTCATAATATTTGTCCGTTTGGAGTGAAATTTGATACAGATGATAATTAATATCTAAACTCTTAAATAAGTACAAATTTGTTGCTGTTAATTAGTTTCCATGGCAACTACAAGCAAAAACGTTGACGTCAATTTCGCTTCTTGGATTTGCGAAATTTAAAATTTTTGATTTTTGCATATTTTTCTCATAATTTATGCATGGTGACGTAACCTAATTAGTGTCAAAATGTTTCTCATTAATTTGGCTACATTTGCTGAAGGTTGGTGGCACTACCTTAAACTCTGATTGTTTGAAACCAAAAACCTGTGGTGACGTGTTAAAAATGTGCAATTTCAAAAATATAAACCTAATTTGCATAATTGTTCTCATAATTTATGCATGGTGACGTCACCTAATTAGTGTCAAAATATTTCTCATTGATCTGGCTACAGCTACTGAAAGTTTCGTGGTAATAGCTTTAAACGCTAATTTCGACCCCCCCTCCCCCCTATACGTTTAAGGGTTAAGTCGTTACATCTGATCGCACGAACTTCAGTGGCTGCCAAGGTGAGATTGGAACTAGAATGAACATGACTTGGTGATGAATTGATTGGTATCAATTTGATATTGTTGGCAAATCGACTATAAATCAGTGAACGTATGAAAACAAACATTAGCCGTTTTTACTAGTGCTGTATACCTTCCTGTGAAATATATTTTGATAGTGACAAGATTCCCAACAATTTGTTTCTAATGACTTGAAATCTAAACTTCTAACCCTGTGACTGAATCTAAAACCGCGAGAATTGTATAAACGCAATTTGACCTCTTACATCTAGTTTCACAGAAACGGTACAAAGAAAACATTTCTTTAATCTGATTGGCAGAGAGGAGTGCAGTTCTTCGTTGGCTCTGTGCAAAAAAGAGAAAGCAAAATGCAAATTTCTCAAACACTGTACTTGACTGAAACATACAAGAAAAACACGGTTGCGTTGCGAGCATAAAATAAAGTGGCCGGCGTTCTCTCGCCACAGAATTTCTAGTAATTTATAATATGTGCTAATAAAGGGTAATCATTCGTCTCTTCGTGCAATTGAATATTTATTTGCTCTCGTAC
>JANSTR010092216.1:0-12343 GCA_025434805.1 Antipathozoanthus remengesaui | reverse complement strand
CTATCTGTTCAGGGAAACTGAATTCGGACAGTGCCATTTCTCTAACTAGAGGGTCAGTGAAAAATAGGTTTTGGTCAATGAAAAGTCAGGGAATTTTTTCTGGCCTATGAGTGGGAGCCCTGCTACAGCAGTTCTGAACGGTGTTAATAAGTTGTTCAGTTTACAGCTCAGGGAACATTAGTTATATGTGACAGGTTCAGTATACGTGCTTTTCTGATTTCAAATTTAACATTTGCAAGATCCGAAGCTGGATAACCGTGAGAATTCCGACTTAAGCCCGGTTCAAACCAGCATAATAGTTGATAAGAGCAAAATTGACCCCCAAATCTCATACACTTTCGGCGAAATGTAAGCATTATGCATACTGTAACACATAGTGTTTTCACTTAATAATTTACCAGACCAATACTGGAGGGACTACCCTGTTTAAAAAAAGCTAATAAAAAATTATGTAAATCATTTGTCTCTCCTGTAGAATTTCTCAGTTATTTTCAGCGCTTTCTTGATCGAGAGCAGCAAACGAGTATGATCGGCATAGATGGAAAACTAGTACAGTGCATGGTAGGATTATTTTGTTTGTGAAAAATAACTATTTTGTCGTAGTCAACATTTGCTCAACTCGAACTTTTTTTGCAATAATTACGTCAGACGTGCGATTCACATTCATTCATCGACCGACCGTCATTAGGCTTACAACAAAAGAGTGGGAGCGACGAAACTGATAAAATCCGGCGCCATTTTGGAGATTAGTAGAACCATGCACGAGGTGGTAAAAATTGGTTTCTGTTTATATTCTAAGGATTTGAAAATTAAGGTAAAGATAAATTTTGTTATGGCTGCTTGCTAAATGCGGTTAGAAACAACGTTATTTTGGTTTGCTTTATTAGTCGAGTTTGCTGCTTTCATTCAATTCGAGCGAAATAAAACTTGTTCAGAGCATGCATAGCCTAAAAGACCAAAAATCAAGATTAGAAATTCGTGCCCTGGCATACGATGTTTAACCGTACTGATTAAAGCATATATTTTGTGTTAAATTAAATTTGCCGTTTTAGATCATGTTTGTGTACATGCAGACGCAAGATCGAGTGTAGGACAATCGAATCAACGGGAGAATGCCCACGGACAGCCTTCTGGCGCCACATGGCGCTGGACAGCTGCATGCAGTTTGTCATCTCAGGTCACGTCTTATTCAATTCAGTCTATTTCCCTCTTAATATATATTGCACCGGCTATACTTACAAACCGCGCTATATAGTCTGAGAATAAACAGTTGGGAAATGCGGGCTAATAAAAATGTAATGACATATCTTAAATTGAAACAACCAAGTTTCTGGATTTCACGGTATTTTGTAGAAATGGATAATAGCGAAAGTATTTTTAAAGAATCTATATATGACTTGTACTTAACTTGATAATTGGGAAATGTATGAAATTAAAGTCTTTGAAAAAGCCTAAGTTTTATTTTAAAATTTGGCGTAAGAGGATCACTTTCATTCCTTACCTTAGATAGAAATGAGAGCAAGCATAAACTCATCTGGTCTAGTCAGTAAACAGAGCAACTGAGAATAGTCATAGGTTTTGTCTGGAACCTAACTAATGACTTAGCATTTTGGATCAACAATCCAGTGCAACTTTAATATGAAACCGTACTACTTCGTATATAATTACGGAAAGTTCTGAACACTTCTGTATCTAGCTGCGTAAACGTTGCACGTCAGATGTTTTAAACATAAGGAGTTGCACGTCATGAAAAGGTTCTCAAACGAAAACGTGCACTCCCTTAAACTACGCTTTGCATTTGAACTTTTTGCCGCCAACCGAAAAGAAATTACCAGCTCATTTATTTTCGGAACTGAGGTGAAGATGGAACTGAGATCTAGAAGAGCTTCTAGAATATCACTGGGGCTAGAGCAGTTCCTGATCGTCTATTTGGTGATCAAGTGACTCCAGTTTACACAACCGTTGTTTCAGTTCCGATTCAGAAATAACCAGCTTCAAGCATAAAAGTGTTATGAAGCAATATTTTGGAGTCGTTGTTGTAAACAGCCGTTTGAGAACATAAACGGACAAAATAATTATTTTGTTTTGGAACGTTTAAGCCGTAGGTAGCAATTTATTGGTGTGAAAACAATCTGAAAACGTGCAGGAATATTATTAATTGGTTTGTTTGAATATTATGGAGTAATATCGCCGTTGGAAAAAGTCTTCAAACATACACGGACTCCCATAAGTGAATATTCCTAAATTTTGAAAAAAAGTTAAGATAGAAATCCAAGAGCCTTCACTTCAAGTTAAGAAAGTTTAATAGGACTGGATTTAAGCTCAAAATGAATATTCTTATAAAAAGAAAGTGTGTTATACATCCGATTTCCTTCCAATAACGTTTCGTGGAAACTAATTCTGTTTTGTTAATAGTTATTGATTTTTTCAACCCTTTGACACAGATCACGTCTCGCTCTTGAACCAACTCTCTTTATTCTTTATTCTTAATCCTTTCCCTCCTGACTTTTCAATTTAGTAAATTTATCAAACTTTATGAAAATTGTCAACTTCTTAATTTAATGAAACAATGAACATTTTGAGAATCTTCTATGAATGGCCAGTTTATAGAGTTTTGTCAACTGGTTCAAAAGTTCGGACATTCTTGGTTTATGTGAAATCAGTGTTTACTAGGAAAAGGGATAAACCAGTTTTCCAACTGTTCTTTATTATTAAGCTTAATTAGTAAGAAGATCTAGAACTTGTCATGAAAAACAACATGCTTGCATTAATAGTAGAAACTACTTATTGAGGTTGTGATAATTTTGCCAATTGACTGCTGACTGTCAACCAGGAGGACCCGGGTTCAACTTCCGGCCTTGTCGAAGAAGGCTTCTTTTGCCGCACCGTCCGCGGACAGGGGCATTAAGCCGTTGATCTAGTCTCTCAACCTTCTTTCGGGAGACTTGAAGAACCCACGCACTTCTCGAAAAAAGTAGAGTAGTGATCGCGGTCGATGTTGGTGGTCTGTCGCCCTTTCTCTACTCGTGCAATGTACGATTGACTGTGATGATTATAAAGCGCATTTGAATGAACATATTCATATTAAATTTGCATTACAATTATCGTTATTTCTAATTTTATAGCAAAGCACAACATTCATTTTTGAAAGAGGTTTCCATTTCTTTAGGTTTTTTAAAAATTTAGCCAAATATTAGTAGATTGTAGTTGCAACTGGTGGACGCGTTGTTCGAATGTGAATTTTTTAGATATGCTTAAAAACATGTCGAATTTTACCGTGTTTTATAACGATATATTGGCTGATAGAAATCGGATCCGCAGTTTTTTCATATGGAATATATGTTTATACAATTTGAGCCAGTTTTAGATTTGGCCATGCCACTTCTAATTCTAATTCGTCGATTTTGAAAAGGAGAAATTAAATTTTAGTGTATTTTTTGTTTTAAATTTTCCTTGAATTTGAATTCAGAAATTGTCAGGCAAGTTTTATTTATAGAAAAGAGTCTTTCCTATACATTATTTATTTCTGGTCAATTTATGCTGGTTTCCTTATCTGCATCGCACATCAAAATAATGATTCTAAAGATATTAGAATTCGATTCCTTACTTAAAGCAGTACAATTCTTTGGTAACGTTCTAGAGGTAGAATATTTCAAGTTTGTGTGCATTTTCTACACTAGAAGTATTGAAACATGTTGCATTTGTTGTGCTCGTCTAATCCTCAAGCAAATCTAGCTCATATATGCATATCTCGTTATTGTATATGCCGTTATCAGCAGATATGTGTTAAATATAGATCTACAAATATTTGTTTTGGTATTAATATATTACAGTGAATGTACTGATAACTTGCAAATAAACGTTTCATTGATGTAAAAAATGAAGTATTCTTAAATAACCTTGCTTACCCAGACGTTGTATGGCTAAATTCACTCCGTCAATACCATTTATTATACTTCAATTATGACCAAGAAAAACAATTTATTAGAGTTTCTTGACGTTATCCGAGTGACATTTCGACATTGCTATCAGTGGAAATGGATGATAGTAACAGCAAAGCACGTCTCGGTAAAAAAGGTTCTTTGATTATAGATTATATTATATATATAGAATTGGTTGTCGTCATAAGTAGAAGATTGAAAAGCTCTGAATGGCAAGAGTAAGGATTTTGCCGACGCGTGCCTATCGGTTCGCAGCACGTTGCTATTAATATCGATTAAAAGCGACGTCATAGAAACCTGGGGTGTATTATAGAGCAAAGATTTTCCGATTTCTTTTGGCGTCTGGCTAATCTTAAGGAACATAACAAAACTATTCAGATTTTTGCATTCTAGAACAAATCTTAACCTCTTTTAGTAACCACTAATGGACATCCCAGGAAATGGTACAGACATCTCTTCAAATCTTGGAATCGCCCGATTTTCAAATACAAACGCCTCCAGAGAATTAATATTCGATATTTTCTTCATATTTTAATTTGGTCGTTTTGAAATGATTATCGCCGGCGTTTGATCAATTCCACATTTTAGATATGCAGTTGAGTTTGTAATCCGATGCATTATTTATAATTGCAGATGTCGACTGGCAAATATTTCACTTGATACGCAATTATCAAAAAACAGGCTTTTCTCGTTAGATTTTAGATCCGGCTTGCGGCGACAAAAGCGATCGTTAGATGCTAGTCATCAGTAAAGAAACAGTGAAGTTTAGTTTTCAGTCCAATGAAAAACAGTGAGATTTGTTTATCTCGCGTGTTGTGGATGTTATCGGTTTTAGTCCTTCATTTCGATTTCATTTCGATCTTGTTCGTGATTGTGTCCGTTTGTGTTTTGGTTGTTCCACCTTTCTGTGTGTAAGTATGGCATGTTAAATCAATCTTTCTCATCAGTACTTGTATAAATATTAAGTTTCAGAATGCATGAACTTCAAATATTTGCAGTTTGGTTATTGGGAATGAAAAGGAATAGCGTTTTAAACTTTCTACTTTTTTCGTAATTGGATAGAAAATAAAGCAAGGGTCAAAGTGGAATTGGTGACTTAGAAAATCAGTAAAAGGACTTTTTAATGAAATTCAATATTCTGGAAGTGTTAATGAAGTAAATATATCACCTTCACTATATTGAAACTTAACATTCCAATAATAATGCACAAATCAACGAATAATCAAATACCAACACGGTACAAGAACAAAGTCCAGAAACTCGTAGTAGCACTTGTGTTTTCGTGTACTTGCGTTTTCAAATCAGCCTTAGGCATCGGAAATTCTTTATTATGGTAATGTTGAGATGTGGTAAGGCATTTTAATCGTTAATTGACGTCACTCTTTCAAGCAGCAATTCGCAAGCGGATGATTAGAGAAGTGAACGAGACATGTGGCCAAAATTACTTTAAATTTAATCGATTTCCGTGGGCATCAAAATGAGAGACGGTTCGTAATGGTCTTTGTTATGGTCGTCGACTTGTCGAAAACAAAAATGTTTGTCGGTAATTTCTCGAACGACTTTAATGCCTCATTTTAAAGTGTTCGGCGATCGTATAAAACACATTTCAGACAGTGACAAGTATCAGATTTCTCTTGAGTTGATACGCTGTGTTTTGGAGCAGTGAACGTTTCTGACATTGCAAATAGCCAAGTGGGATTGACAGCTGGTGTTTCTGACACATGCTGTCAGAAAATTCAATTTGGCTCCTTCTCTTCTCCAGTTCGTTGAATCCCACTTCAAAATCTGGGCACGTTTCGCTTTTTATTGGCTCGAAAGCACTCTGTAGGTGAACATCTCTAACGCAAGTGATATAATCTCCCACGGTTACTTCACTGATGACAACAGTATAAGAATGATCGGATGTTAGAATTTCAACACACGAGCTTGTTCATCTAGGCTCTAATTTTCTGGTCGAAACCTCCAACCACAGTCACAGAGAAAGCTACAAACAAGCGATAGCCGACCCCACGAAGCTTTTGTGTAATCATTAACGTTAGCAAGCTCTAATTAGACCCGATATATTTTTAATAACTATTTCCATCGTGTTTAAACGCTTTTCATACTTGTGTTTCTTCAAGTTCAATACAAAAGAAGAAAGGCGCCTCAAACGATATATTTCATTACTTTCTTCATTTCACGGTGAACGTCTTCGTGAATGAAATCAACAAGACAAAGTGGAGAAAACGAAAACCAAAGTTCCATGATAATGTTTTAGACGCTTTCAATAGTCGAGGTGTCGAGTTTCGTCTGGCGATGAATAGTTCAGGCGTAGTTCCATTAAACCTACTTGACTCCCGATCGTGGCAATTTGTCGCACTGGAATCTTCCGTTCTTCTCCTTGTTAACATTATCGGTGTCTTTGGCAATGTGTGTCTGTTTGTCGCGGTTTACCGAAGCCCGACAACTCGAGGAACCTGCACAAACACTTTGATCGCAACTTTAAGCATTGCAGACCTTTTCGTGTCTCTCGTCGCGATGCCAATGACCGTGGCCTCGCTTATTTCTGGGAAATGGTTCTTTACCGCCACTTGCTGTCAGATTCAGGGATTCCTCGTGCACCTTTTAGCCTTCATATCGCTACAAGTGATGGCTTTGACGGCGTACAGTCGATACCTCAGAGTGATAAAGCCATCGCGTTTTCGAAGGATCTTCACTCGAAAACATACGATTGGAATGATATTCTTATCATGCACTTTGTCAACTGCCTTTCTGAGTTTTCTAACCTTTAGCAGATCGTCGTCATTCATCTTTCATCCTAACAAGGCACTGTGCGTGCTAAGGTTTCGCTCCATCCTTGACAGCAAGCTGTTCACGCTAGTTACAGGACTGATATATGTTGTAGCGCCTGCAATTGTGATAACCGTTTGTTACTCCAAAATATTTCTTGCCATCAGGAAGCACAGCCGCTCGATTAATGCACCGCTTGGTATGAGGCCATCAATCGATAATGGTTCAACAACCCAGTCCGTAATCCGGGTATCACCTCCATGCACCGTCCGAAACTTGACGGCTGACAGGCCGCCGGTGAATACATGCGCTGTTGATGCCCCAGAAGCTGAGAAGAATAACCAGGCTTCTAGGAAACTTAGCGCAGTCGAGATTAAAATTACCAAGGCAGTGTTTGCAATTATCATGGCATTTGCACTCTGCTGGATTCCTTGCTTTACGATTGACTTAATCGACACTCAGATCGACGGATGGTTAGCTAGAGAGATCTACTTGTCATACACTTTCCTTGCCTTCTCTTCAAGTGCCGTCAACCCACTGATCTATGGCGGTATGCTCTCTTCAATCAAGACGAAGTGCTCCAAATGGCTGAGACGTGTGAAAAGTAGATCTAACCCCAAAAAGTAGCAAATATATTTTCATGTTTAGGTTAGCGCAGTTGGTAAGATCGCTGACTGCCAACCAGTAGGTCCAGGGTTCAGTTCAACATCCTCATTGTGTGTGCAAGGTTAGCGCAGTTGGTAAGATCGCTGACTGCTGACCAATAGGTCCCGGGTTCAATCCCCAGCTTGTTCTAGGGTCGAGCTTTGTGAGATCTTCTTTCGCCATACCTTCCATGGATAGCGACGTTAAAACATTAGTCTGGTCTCTTCACCTTCTATCAGGTGACTTAAAAGAACCTACACACTTCTCGACAAGAGTAGGGTTTCAACCCCGTGTTGTAGTTTGTTTATTTTCGCAGGGGACATTTGCCACAAATATAATTGTGAACTGCGTGACTGCCATTGCGCCTATAAAGAGCTGTCCAAGTCCCCCAACAACATTAATTGTAAAACTCAGCAATTCAGCCTAGGGCTGCTATCAGGATTAAATGTCAAATATGCTATTAATTTAGCGAAGGGGTGATTCACTAACAAAGGGTGCTGGCTTTATCTTACTTCACTTGAATTGTGTAAAATCAAGAGATATGATTTTGTTAACAGCATATGATCTAAAGGCTAAAATGCTTTAAAACTTGAATTAGAAATTAAACGTTTCAACATTATCTTTTCGATACAAAATATAATTTTAACAAATTGTATAGCGCTTTTTATCATTGAAGTTCAAAGTGCCTAATAATGAAATAAAATAATATAATATAGTTAAGTAAAACAAAGTTATACACTAAAATTGTTTTTCAAAAGGTAGGTTTTCAGCTTTTTCTTGAAAGTTGGAACAGAAGGGCTATTCTATGGAACAGAGAAGCGTTTTTAGCTTTTTATGGGGGTAGCCAGCAATTTCTTGTGTGCCAAGTGAAGAGTACGAATGAACTTACATCAAGTCGAACAGATAGCCAGGTACGAGTCCATTAAACAGGAAGTTCCAGTATAAAAGGGACTGGTCAGGCCATTGTTTAGTTCATTTGCCGAGTGAACAACGTTGTCACAACTGTGTGACATGCGATGTTATAGCGCGCAATTTTAAAATTACCAACATGGAATATAAATGTGAAAGCAAGCGTGTTTCTAAGACTAAAAAATAAAAATTGTAACAGAAGTATTTATAGCTTCCTTCTGTTCACTTTTCTCATGTTTTTTTGTCTCTGTCTTCAACATTTAGAGTCTAGTGAAAAGGTCCGGCAACACGCGTTTCTTTCGTCTGCTGTTCAGTGTATTTTGAATTTCAAATTTACATTTCCGAAGTGAGAAAAGAGGGAAGAGCTATCCCTTTTATACTGGAACTTCCTGTTTAATAGATATAACGTTGCTTCAGTACCAGCTAAGCGTTTGGTAGCAGCAGTGCAATTAATATCATACAAAATCTTGAGAATTTATGGGGGGAAATACAGCAATTTCACACGTTCGTCTCAACAAATTGGTCAATTTGAAACCACGTATTACGTCGTGTTTTGGTCAAGCTTTCTCTTGACTGCGAGTAGTTGTTTCACTACCCAAACATTTCATAAAAAATATTTCTTATTAAAGGCAAGTGGACGCTGACCAAAACTAATAATTTTCTTGTGTGAAGCCCCTCTTGAGATGCGGTATTCATTGACCAAAACAAGGATTCATTGGCCAGTAATCGTGAAACACATGTGACATATCATTAGTATTTTGCGCTAGACTGTGTATGAATAAAGTTGTCATAAATAATCCCAACAAAATACTGGTGATATTTTCTATAAGTACAATTTTGAAAGTTTTACGCGATTCAACAGGCAATCGTAGGCATTATATAATCTTTAAAATATTACATTTTCCGTTACGACGATGATATGTAACAAAAGTGAGTTTGTTTGTGATTTGTCTCAATCACAAAAAATGAATTTGTCAGTATTTTCCTGCTCCGTATTTAATCCACCTCCCCGAAGACATGCTAATTCCTTCTCGTCCAGGTCCTCTGGAAGACCCGTCTGCCACTCACAATTATGCGGATAACGGGTTGATATTTAGGCCTGATTAGAAATATATTTGTTTGGCGTCCAACCTTTTAAATTTGTCCAGGTATGAATAGAGGTTTTTCTTACTACATGACATATATTTTGTGTTGACTTGACACCGGTTTGCGACTAAAAGAGATTTAAAACAATGACCCCAGCGTGTTCCGGAAAAAAGTAAAAGTTGGGACATAGTCTTAGGTCAGGCATGGACGCTAAGCAAGTGTATTGGATATCTGATCTAACCAACTCTTAACATGCAATGCATCCTTTGTAATCATTTCATTCTTGCGTTAATTAACTAATTTGAATGTATAACGTATTACACATGATGTAAATAGTATATTTGATGACCTCGAATGGGAACATTTTGCTAAATAATAAACATTTAAGGAACAACTACCCCTTTATTTGAGCTCCCGAACTTGGTGGTACCTTTGGACAAATTATATCCACTTTTTTCTCACTGCTTCACTCTTTGGAATCTGTGAAGAGATATTCCCTCCGTGTGCTGGGTATTGTGTAACTTTCACCTGTTTCACCATTTGGTGCCCCAGCAACACAAGATTCTCTTCTCCCCCTCTTTGACATACATTGTGCCATAATTGAAATTAGCTTCACTTTCGAACAAGCACTGAATTGCAATGCCTCGAGTCGGGAGTTGAATTATTTCTTTATTGACGCGAACATTTGAAAGTACCTTGCTCGCTATTAGGTGCCAACACACTTACAACAAGATGGTTCTGTAGTTTTTGTGATGTTTAACTGATGAAGTGAGTGGAGGTTTAGAAAAAGTGGAAGAGGTTTCCGGATCTGACTCCAAAGTTTGAAGTTTGGCGGCCAAATTGCACGGGTAAGTCAGATTTAATGAAATTTCAGTTCTTCGCTTTGCATATCAGGTCGTGTACGAGCAGATTCTCTACTGACGTTCTGAACACGGTCTAGCGATTTATTAATGACATGATCAGGATAGTCACGTTCAGAAAAAAATGTCAACATCTCTAAGCCTTTGGCAGTCACTGCACAGTCTTCGAAGTCTGAGAAACTAAGAGTACGGAACTGAATTCCTAACATGAACTGGGTGTGAAGATGAATACGAAAGAAAGCTATGCCAGTCGGTGGGTTTATAGTGGACATTGATGGTCAACCAGTCCTCTTGGATTGAGATTTTGATGTTAGAAAAGTAACTGAAATATTAGAAACTTGCCTGGTGTGAAATTAGGAGCGGGGTGAAAATAATCAACAATCTGAATGAATCGATCTAATTCCTCTCGAGTGCAAGGTGTGGCACCAAGGCAGTTGTCGACATAGTGTCAAGTAGTTCTAGTTTTGGACCACTATATTGATTGAAAATTTGTTCTTCTATACAACAACGAAAATATTACCATAGTTCCATTTTAATGCCCATGGCGGCACCGTTAATTTGTTGAGAAAACTCGCAGTTAAAAGAAAAACAGTTAAGAGTAAGAACAAGCTAAGCAAGTGGAAGTAGGGTATTTGTGGATAGCTGTTTTGACAGCGCGTGTTTTAAAAAAAGAAATATATTTCAACGCCACCAGCAGCACTATTAAGCTATAGCATGCACTGTACAGAACAATGTACAAATCACGATTACTTATAACCTGTAAAAGGATACCTCTATTTGAAACTTCCAATTTCAGTTCCTTCGATGTAGCGTCATACTTCCTCAGCTCGTCCAAGTGCCTTATAGTATTTGAAGCCTTGTTTTTGTAGCGTTGAAAACAAAACGTGGTGGCATCTCACTTGCTATTGCAATTTTGTAGTTTTCTAATTTGGATCATTTCTGTTGTCAAACACTGGGTGACAACTGGCAAGAACTTATAACACACGGACAGCATGATATTTTGCAAACAGTTCAATTATTTACATTTATTGGTCAAATGAATACAAATCACAAGTATTGATATCCATTCATTTTAGCCTGTGATACAGCCTCGCATGGGGGTTGGCTTCACATCATTTTCATTGGCTCAGATTAGCTGTAATAGGATAAATGGAATGTATATCTCCTGCCAGGCGTCTCTCTTGGAGGCCCGCGTATGTCGCGCGCCTGTAAATTACGTACCAGGCCTCCCGCAATTGTGCTGATTCACGCGCGCTATATTGTCGTCTTTCTTGCTACGCCAACCCCTCCGAGGCTGTCACAAGCCTAATTCATCTGGAATATTTGATTTCTCTTCGATTACGTTTAAATCCCAGAAAACAATATTTATATGAATAATTTGTCAAACTGCATGAAACCTATACACAAAAAAGATGTATCAACATACAATATTTAATCAACAAGGATAATTTGCAAATTGTTATCAATCAGTCAGTGGTTTTCCCAAGGAGTTCACAAAAGGAGTGGATGTATGTATACAACTCTTATCATATGGGTACTGCACCATACAGTCCTACAATCAATAATCAATTTGAATGATTTAAGAGGTTCAATGGAGTCACTAGGACCCTCTCCCGAATTAACTGATATTTATATTAGGGTATGGGGGTCATAGATTTCAGCTCCTCCGTGGCCTCCTCTGTAAACAAACTTGTTCATCCCAGAACCACCCTAGTAGGTATTTAGGGGAGCGTCACATATCGAGGGGTGGGGTGGGAGGGGTGGGAACCGTAACGTTTTTTAAGTAAGCAACGAGAGAATATCATTGCATAGCTGTACTGACGTTTTGTATATTAAAAAAACACATGAAAGCAGATACGTTAGTGACGGAGATGGGAAGGAATTTCATCAATCCAAAACTTGAAAGGTGCAAAAACAATTCTTTCAGCACTTTATGCGTACTGTTAAGCTGTTTTAATATCGAATTGCCCGTTATAGGAGTTTAGGAGGCATTTATATATAAAATAATGGATATCGCGTTAAATTTAAGAAAAACAACTTGTTGACTGACGTTTCTCAAGGGGGGGGGGGGGTTTGAAAAGAAACGTCGCCATGACGTGTCGCGTGGAGAAATCGATAGGTGACGCTCCAAGA
>JANSTR010092215.1:0-20397 GCA_025434805.1 Antipathozoanthus remengesaui | reverse complement strand
CCCCCCCCCCCCCCCCCCCCCCCCCCCCCCCCCCCCCCCCCCCCCCCCCCCCCCCCCCCCCCCCCCCCCCCGCACGCCCGGCAGTTTATACGTCATCGTAGTACAATCTTCGTTGGAATCACAGGGTTGCTGTATTTCTTACATTTTATTGCCATTCTAAGTCTTGATGCAAAATGAGTGAAAACCGGAAATGGTGTATCATTACAAAATTTGGAACAAGGTTGAGCGCCACATTTCACACATTCCTTGAATTCCGAACTTAATTGTTTCACGAACCTATCGGTATCTTCTGCGTTCTTTGCATGTTTGTGCGATGATTTCTACGCTCTTCAGTGCAGGTCAAGTTGCATACTTTGTTTTTGTGGTTGGAAATCTAGCGAATGGGAAGTTCTGTTCTGACCTTCCTATTATCGAATGCCAGCCGGGCCGAAGAGCCAGGGGACTGGCACGTAAGAATGGACATTCGAGTATAAAGCAAACCTAAGTTTGAACCTTTTTAGTAGAACCTTTTAAATTACGACCACTTAATCTTCATGTCTTCAATCTTCTCAGTTTCAATTTGGTTGAGTAATTCCGTTTCCAGTTTTCGGCTGTTGATATCCGGTTTGGGGGCTGGAGTCCCTTTTCAATTCTTATTTGTTGTCTCTGTGATGTGTGTTGCTACCTGTTTTGAGCTTTAGAGCATTCATTCTTATATCTTAACGATCTCCCTCATCCTCAGTATTATCTGCTTCGCAAACTGTTGACCCGCAACACACTAATTCCGTGATCGGCTACCGTCAATTATATATTTACCTTCGACAAGTTTTAAATGGTAATTAGACATGATCGGGAGTCGAGTCCGAATGAAATATCTCTTATTACTGTAACAAATCTGAACTGTTAGAGGTTCTTGATACCCCAGCCAAGCTCTTACAAACCTAATATTGAATATGAAATAATTTCAAATTTCTGGCACCATTTCCTGAACTGCAGCTAAGTGATCTAAAAGCATCAAGTTGATGAGTGCACGTGTTTCGCTCAGCGCATGCCTAGGCCCAGCGACTATTATTACAGTATTTTAGAACAATCACCGACACCAAGCATTTGCTACAAACAGTGGCTTACTACTTCGCTTCACCAGTTACCACGCTTTCTCCCTTTAGACAAGGGTTTGCTGTTGGACGGCGTTAGTTTTATCCGCGGGAGAATTTCAGGTAATATATTTTTAGACTTATTTTATGGTTTAAACTACAATCGCCGCACACTTGTTAGATCCCAACGAGCCGCTATCTATTCAGTTCCATTCACCCATGTCAATCGTTAAGTAGTTTTTATTTCTTGCTTTCATCCATCGGTTTTGTTTGGAGGAAGATCAAAACGACTTTGTTTGGCGCCGAATAATGCTTTGGTGGTCGCAAAAGTTTTGAAAAGTGGCAAACACAGACGGCGTCGACAACTCTACTCGGTGTTTAATGTTCCTACTATGATCGCATGAACAGTGTAGTGTGTGTACACTCATCGCAGTTAACACTCTCTGCATAATATATCATTATGTGGACGTTATTGTCATTTATTGTTTGGGCATAAAACGTGTTTGCTTCGCTCTTCAATGTAACTTTTAAGGTATAACTGATATAAGTTAAGCGAAGTTAAATGAGTGAGATGCGACTGTAGCTAGGTCAAGGGGTTGTTCTCGTAGGAAAAGGGGCTTTCATCGTTTCCTGTTTCTGGAGGTGGAAGACACCACATCGTCACTAATACACTATACTGATCACTCATTGCCTTTTGAGCTACAATACGAGATGCTCGTTCTGCCTTTGTCGGACATTTCACGAAACTTACGGAAAGAGATCCGTCAACCGCATGTTACTTCTGCAGCCACAGTTTTAAATTTACATTCGTGGTATTGTATATTGAAACTACCTTGTCACAGTTGTTTATTGACCATCCATTGATATATGATATAAACTGTTGTTCTGTTCGTAGCGTGACTTCCAAATCTTTGATCCAAAAGTATGGGTTTTGTGGACGTGCCACAGTTCTAATATAACATCTAAATGAAACTTAACTCACTGCAGATTTTGCTTCTAGTTTCTGACATTCTTTCGCAGGTATAAGTGCAGCGTTCTTTTGAACTTGAAAGCCTTGTTTGTGCCCGCGGGACCGTTCGTGTCTTACAAATATGCTTAGAATGCGCTGACACGCTATTGCGAATGGATTCGTATTTTGATGTACGATTACACAAGTATAAGTACTTTGGAATTCACAAGCTGCGGTAAATCGTTCACTTGCCTCCAGACTCAAACTTACACCAAAGGTACTTTTCCCGTGACACAAGTTCTGATAAAGCAGGTGTTAATTGTATGACTTGTCTTTGCTTCGAGTGGTGTTGGTCCACTCCATTCATAATACATTCAATTATATGCACGCTTTATTTTAGTAAAGAGCAACACTACAAGACAAGGCGATTTATTGACTGCGCTCTGCATGGCTTCAGTTAGAAACGACGGCGGTTTGAAGGTGTGGCCTCAGTAATTTTCGTCCTTGGTGCCGGCCGTAACACGTGGACTGATCGATAGTCTCGTGGGATATGCACTTTGCTCGATCTTACTCGCTCGTTCCATATGAATTACATGTGAACTACAAGCATAGCATGGCGACAGTGTCAGTGATATAAATAACAGTTATGTTCGAACATCCCGAAAGGTTTTCTTACGTTTTCAGTGAACCTGAGCAATACCCGAAGTTTTTGTAGACTAACTCCATATAGAGATTTCCGTAGCCCTAATCTTATAATCAATGTTGTCGGCCATTGCTTGCACATATGAATCGGTATTAACCATTAGACGTGGAATTTACCTTCATATAATTATGGACAGACATAATGTCCACAAAAAATCACCTATGGGAAGTATTCTAAAATTCGCATCAGTGTATGGACTAAAGCTTTTCTCACTTTTGTTAAAGGTCTTTATTTCTTAATAGGTTGAGAAATATATTGCAAGTTTAAAAACGTGAAATTTGTTCTTGTGTTTGAAAAAACCTTGAAGTGAAATACAAGGCTTCTTATTGATATACAAGCTGTATCCGAGTATACAGTTGGATCGTACTTTGCAGTTCATAACGGTATACATTAATTATAGTTTATAGAAGTAACTCTACCATGTCTACAGCCCGCTTAATTTTAAAATCATTCCAGTTATGAAACTAGATTTACTGAACAAATGTGTTGGCAATGTTTCAAGGCCAAAAGTAATATGAAAACACTACTCAGTAAATGAGTGCATGGTCGCGTTCTTAGTGTTTTCGTGTCCGTCCGCCCTTCCGACAAAGTTTTATGGGCAAGCTACGTCTTACATTGGTGAGTATAAACGAATCTGGTCCTATTATTAATGTCGATTAATTAATTAATGAAATACGCAGTGGACATCTTTGACTCGCCAGTGCACCCTCCAGAAACATAGCGACATAAACAGTAAACGAACCAACACTGCTGAATATTCGACTAGGCCGACGAGAAACAATTCATATGTCAGCATAAAGATCAAGACTTCTGAGTTCCGGCTAGGAACTGAACTAGCACAGCGGTCAGTATCGAATACGGCTGTATATGTATGTCTCTTAATTTCTATGTCTGTTTGTCCCAAGACACTGGAAGACTTCAACCTTCCCCACATTTATGGGAATCAGTCGTTTTCAATCGAGGTCACTTGGTTGACGAAGTTGAATGAATCAACGGCGTAAACTAAAAGGTGTAAACTATTTTTGAACTTCGACTGAATCAGAATACATGAATTAAAGTCAGTGCTATCATACCGCGAATGAAAAGCCAAGAAATCAAAAGAAGGAAAGAGATTCGTTTACCCCGGCAGAAAATCGATTGCTGACATGTTGGTGTGATTTACTCACGCAAATGAGACGTTGAAAAGTGTCCGTTAGTATATGAACAAAGAAGACAAGTGGCTGTATTAATATGCCATATGGAATTCTTCATTCTTCTTGTACTAAGTTAGTGAACAGTAAGGAGTGGTGTTTCTCACGCGATCCGGCGGCACTCATCAGTTATATGTGAAAAAGACGTCTACACCAATAACAATCTTTGCTAATCTTGTACCACTGCCACTGGCTCAGTTTTGATAAATTTTGGTCAGCTGCCTGTCAGTAGTTGGAGTAGACGAATAACTTACTGGGTTACCTTTGAGTTTGAAGCCAGAGCTTTGAGCCATTTTTCTGCAAGTTATAATTGTAGACACATCCATATACTCAAATCAGAAATCACTGGATTTACACATGCGTCGAGGGTATCCCTGGTCGCTCCTAATTGGAGCATCCGACCGGTTGTACTTGCTAACAGAGGCTGTACTCGTGAGTGCAATCGACCTTGTCACCCACCATCTTACTGTTGGACACCTACTATCGTCTACATGCCGGGTAGCTCTTCATGTTTTACCATTAGTCAAAGTTTCTCAGTACTGTTAATTCCTTTAAAAAAGATGGTTTTATGGATGCAAGGAATAACATAGCCACAATTCATATCGGCAATACAAAGTGGCCGGTCTTATTTACACTGCATATTGGCCATTTTCCAAAAACTAAATGTTACTCAAAGTTTGCCACTGTGTGATTTTGCATGCCTGAGTTTTGAGAGCTGGAGTGTCGGCCTTTATTAGTCACCTTGCCGTTTAGAAAATTGTGACATTCAAGCTAGTGCTCGTTCAGTGTAGCCACATTTTCTCAACCGGTAGTTTTATTTTGTCACACGAGAAATGTGGGTCCCTTCGGCTGTCCCGGTTATAAAATGGTAGTCTAATGTTGACACGCCGGCTATTTTATCAGTTTTAAAAATCTATCTAAAGTTTCGACACTCTGGCCGAAAACATTCTTTAATCCTGTAGGGTTAAGATAACTCTTACTGCCTATCTTCGCACTTAAATGTGTCCTTCTCGCCAACTAGTTAGCGACCGCGGTGAAAGTCTTCCACCTGTTCAAACTTGATTCTCCAGTCAAAGCTGAACCAACCGATTTCTTCAATCAGTGATCGCGATACGTCTGGCGGTGACTCGCTTTTGTGTCAGCGATGTTGATGAATCATTTAAAAAATATATTGATGGATTAATTGGAGAGTTTCGTTTCCAAGTATTGCTGTAGCAAGCTGCGTTGTTTTTGAAATGTCTAGAATTGATGGGAGAAGTTGAAGCTGCATTATATATTCCGTGTTGGAACGTGCTACTTTTTTATCTGAGGCCATCTAATTCGGGGATTGAACCTGTCCCAGTGCGTTGGAGGTACACAACGATTCAGCCTCCACGTAGCTTCAATCAATTCCCTTTTTCAGTTGGCAAAAAGTCATACACTCCAAGTACTATGCCATATTTTAGAGAATAACATTACTTCGTCCGTCAGAACCGAACGATGCCTCCAAAAAGATGATTATTAAACTGCAATTCGTACAATCTGTTAGATTAATAGTACATGAGTATTCGAAACAGTTCTGTGCCTGTTGCATGCTTGCTTACACGCCTGTCCAAAGCAGTCAGTCTCAGTTTTCTCTTTGCAACTTTTCTGTCTATTAATTACATTTTCCACATCTATTGTATATTTTTGAGTTATATATCTATCTACTGTTTAAAATTAAAGACAAATAATGACAAAGTAGTTCTCCGGTTAATTCGTAATATTAACACTTTTCAGCACCAAACACAACAATTGGTGAGTTGCTAAATTCTCCTAAAACTGTCTCGATGGCTTTCTTATAAACAGGTTGGGAGAATTTTGGTTTGATGTCTATGACCATTTGCTTTATTCTCATAATCAAACAATAATATTCTGGGTAGAAAATGTAAGGAAAAGGTATGTGCTGATAAACTGGCTGGGGCTGAAAGGATTAATGCATGATAAACAAGCTGTTAAAGTTTGCCAATGACAATGAGTATTTTCTATATTTGAGTCACATTCTATTGAATTTTCAGAATGTTCTGTCACTTACCACTGAATAGTAAAGAAGAGGGCCAATTTTTTTCCCAAGGAAAACGGTTTTGCGGTTAACTTAATAATAAGAAGTACTAACAGTTGTCTACCTTATGAATGACCGAGTGATTTGCTTGATGTTTTTAAACTTATAGAAATAATTGTTCTCCATTAAATATCTCGCGTTTGACAGCTATTTCAGTGGCACTTCTTTGTCGGTCGCTAAATTCTTCGATTGGAACCACATTTATTTTGGCTGTTTTTCTCCAGCCGGCGTACTAAATTTAGCCTAAATTGTTCTTTATGTTTTTATTAACAACTAATGCATAATGTTATATCTGTACTTTTAAAAAAGACTGAAACTTATAAAAAGAAAAGCGTGTCATTTCCTGTATTTAACAATGATAGCTGCGAAGTAACAATGAAAATGATTTTCAGCGACGGATAACATTACCGTGTGTTCCACAGAACCGGTTGTGATTTCCTAATTCCTAATCGAAGCTAGCTACTTTCGTAGCGGATTTGAACATTCATTCCTTTTATCTTTCTTGTAATTTAAAAAATACCAAATATCGAAGGGTGCGACTTTCTGACTTATACGTTATAGTACACATAAGACGAGCAGTTTTATGAGTGTTTGATATACTCTACTAGACATGGTCATATATACTCACTCCTTACGGTGTGTAGGTAATGTATATGCAGCTGAAGTTCAACTTTGTCAATTTTAATTTATTCAAACATAATCGAATCCGTTTTAATTTATAAATCCACGTTCAAAACGAATTACAGAAGTCTAAAGAGTTTAATTCGTTTGAATATTTTTAATAATTTATAATAACTTAATTTTATCTAACTTTCACGATTTGCTTTTTTAAACGAACATTAGTGCCGTTTTACCGTCGTTTTTCGATCGTCAAGATAGCGTCGCATCCGTCGCTCGTAAAACAAGGAAAAGCAGCCAGGTCAGCTTTTCACAGATATCTCTTTTGCGTATACACTGGTGAAATACGTTAAGTTAAAAGTTATAAATTTAAATGCAAACAACGATAAACGATATACTGCTATAGAACATTTGGTGGTGTAGTGTAAAAAGTGCGAAAAGATTGTTTCCTCAACATTTTCTGCTATAACAATTCTCAGTCTTATCTGTTATCATTTGAGTCGGTCCGTCGACGGCAAACGGGAAAACTGAATGCGGATGGCGAAACCATGCCAAAAACTGAAACACTGGGCACATGAAGCCATGGGTTTCAATTTTATTTTCAAATATAGTTTCAACAGTAGGTCGAACACCATTTTACTTGATTTTGCAAATGGAAAAAGTCAGGCAACAACTCCGGAGATTGAAATACGATTAATTGAAGACTATTTTTTGCATGAAATCAGGCGTGTGATGCCAATAGAATCAAAGAACCAGATAATTGTATTCAAGAATCGTGATTGTTCTTTTTGTGTCAAATTCCGTCGAAATTGTTATCAATTTCAACACACAATCAGTGTACTGTACTTTGAGGAATCGATCTCGACAGCTTAAAAAGCAGTTTATTAATACTCTTGTCTCTTGAACAATTTTGGATCAGATGCAAAATGAAGGGAAAGTTCAGTTCATTGCTTTAAATGCGAGATGAAAATAGCTGTTTCAGTTTTAAGAGCTGGAAATTTCAAAGAGAAAAGCATTATCATTCGTTATTTATTCATTCATTGCTCATCCATTAAATTTAAAACATATTAGACCGATTTTCGTGTTCTCTAAAAGTTGCTCTTCACTTATTGAGTTTTTCTCGAGTTTTAAGCACAGTTCGAGCCGCAATACTCTTTTGAATCGTTCTTATAAAGCTAAAAGCTCTTCGCATTCAAATCTGTGCTGCGTGTGTGTCGTGAAGGAATAAAAATATTGCATTTATTAAATTGAAAAGGAACATGTAAACAAAACTATACGACACAGCGATTGGTTTGAATTGTGTCAAAATGAGGTAGCGTTGACAGCTGACAGGAATTAAAACAATAGATAGTTGATCGCCGCTCGGTAATTTGCAAAGCTGACATGCCACAAATAGCATTTTCTTTTTGCTTCTTTACTCGCCACTTTAGATACTAGATACATTATTTCGGGATAAACAAACCGGGGATCGAACTCTGATGTCGTAGAACTTGATATTTCCTTTCAATCGTTCCCGACATTGATTTCATTAACAGTTCAGTTTCATGTACTCATTTCCCGCCAGCTATGCTATTGGTTCATTTGTGATCACGTGACTCGTCAAGTGGACTAAGTGGAATTAGTTTAGTCACCAGCAAAGCTCACGGAATGAACGGGATTGCGTGTTTTCGTTCGCCGAGAGTTCCACCGAGCTTTGGCAGACTAGTGTTAAAGAACTTTTGTGGCGGGAAAAGGAAACCGGATGGTGTGACGATCTCGCGAAACAAATAACCATTTGTTGCACTTCAAAAGGTTCTCAAGGTATAGACAACAGTTTGAATCGGTGTACTTGTGAAAAAAGAATGTGTCGGATGTGTGAGAAAGAATCAAGAACGGTGATGTTGACCAGTTGGTTACAATCCCCGCAGGAAAGGCGATCGAAGTTGTAGTACAACTACAAGCCACGTGTGGTTTGTTTACGTTTTAACCCAGCTTTACTTCTGCCTGTTATCACCACAAAACACAGTTAACTCACTATTTAATACATAAAAGAAATAACGTACTCCATTCAGCGAAATATTGACGTGTTTTGCGTTCAGTTCAGCGTTTGTTCTGAGCCTTTAATTTTCATGTGTTGCCCGATCGTTGAATGACAGTAATCTGTAATGGTTTGGGATGTACGGGGCATCAAGCAGCGAAACGGGCAGAGGGCACATTGGTTTGGCCGGACGATGTTTTGTCTGTTTGGATACGTTCTTATCGGGCTCATACTACAACAACTCATTCCGTCATTTTTCCTTACCGTTTTGTAGGTTTCTCTGCAGCAAGTGGTATGAAGAGTGAAGCGGCTCTAAAACGCTTGTAGAAGGTACCGTAGAATGAACGATCCTTTAAATCGAACACGAGAGAACGCAATGACAACAGATCGTATTGAGGACTCGGATTCGCAAAACTCTCGAGCGGTTTCTACTCCTGACCCTACAACTGCCACCAATAACAGCACTTCAGATGGAGAAAGGGGGACCTTAGAGCGCGACTCCATGGTTGACGGAGGCGAAAGCAAGAAAAGGAACGGCCTCGACAAAGGTGATGATAAAAAGGTAAGGGCCGGCGATAATCATGGTTACTGACCTTGCTTTCAAGGTCCACTGCGAACGCACAGGTTTGTTGTGGGTTGCTTCTACTTGCTGTTCTTACCAACCTCCCGTAAGCGCGGCAACGATTCCTTTTGCAAATGTTGTCGTTCACAATAAACTCATGAATAATGAAATCTGGTGGTGAAAGGCAAGGATTTCGTGTAGAACGAAAGGCATTTTTCGCTAAAATTCCTAACATTCTCGAGTATCGGCTACTATTATCATTTGTTTCACGAGAGATAGCTGCGACTGATTCAGTGTGAACAAATGATAGCTGGGTGTACACAAACCGCCTCTGATGAGAGCAAAACTCGTGTCTTAGCGTCCTTCTTATTGTTTCACTTCTATTCTTTAAAATAGAACATTCGCAAGGCCGGAGCTCCGATGCAGTCCACGAAGAAGAATTGATAGTAGGACTGGTAGAGATTATCGATTCTTTTCTTCATGTCAGTTCGGCAGTAATTCAACATAAATCGTTTTAGTATTATTCGTGTACCGCAGTGAAGGCGATACTGTCTATGGAAAGTTTCTCTTTACAGGCGTGATCGGCACCTGAATTTCGTTGTTAATGGCGACTTGAAGCACTCACGCGAGTGGAGCGCACAACAACATTCAGCCGATTCACGGACGATGCAGATTGTTTAGGTCACAGCATCACTAGTAATGATTTCCTTACATCTTACTTTCAAAAAGTTTTTGTTATACAATAAATTGTGAAGATTTACAGTCATAGAAAAACATTCGGTTTATATCATCTGAAGCTGGACATACTGTTGATTTGTTGTAACATGTGAATCTTGATAGAAGTGAAGTCGTTCGACGTTCTGATCCGCTGTGAAACTATATAAACATCGAGAGTCGAGTTAATACTTCATCACGAAAACTGGGTTTTATTATCCGATTTTGTTCTCGTACTGTAGTTTTGTAACAGTATAACTATTCTATTTGCGTAAGAGAAATAAAACAAGATTTTGATTTAACACCCTCTTGATAATATGTCCAGTAACGCGCTGACGTTACAACACTGAAGAAAACGAACGCTAGCGAGTACGTACAGCATGCAGCTTGGGAGCAAATTCCTTTTTGAAACAGAAGCTCGCATTGGTAGTTTCATGTCTTTTAAATAACGATATTTTGATTGCAAGCGTGACTAAATATTTAATATTCTGCTTGTGTAGTGTCCAGTGAAAAGTCCTTTTGAACGATGTTGCGTTTTGAATTTTGGCAAGTATCTCTATCAAGTATCATCAGAAATGGCAACCTTCCATCCATGCACTTCTACTCACTCAGAACAAAAAAATTTAATCCCAAGATGTGGGTTGAAACTATTGTTCTCAAGTTTTCGACTGGAACAGCTATTTAATGTATAAAATAAGTACAAAATATTAAAAGATCTTGAGTCCGAATTTAACAAAACAATATGAAAACAAACCTCTGTCCAAAATTATATGTTCATAAGTCGAAAGAAGACCACCACGTCTGTGTAGTTTATTATTTCATATATTTTAAAATTTAATATGTTTTAGAGGGTGTTGGTAACTCCACAGTTAACTTGGTTATTACATAACTTGCTCATAAAATAATATATAGAGATAGATTGTAGAAGTAACGAATTCCAAGAATGGTCCGCGGACATATGGCGATTTGTAATAAAAAATCGCCCTTTTAAATTCGAAAGTAATGTGATACAATGTTTTTAAATTATCGTCTATATCGAGTTTAGCATCACATGCACAAGATCTGTGAAATCTGTAACGTTATGTAAAGCCAGTTCCATCTGGCAAGGTGTATTTTGGAGCCTTCAGGATTTACAAGATGTGAAATCAACAACTTCTAGATATCGAATCTTGTTGAGTTTTGGATTTTGTTTGGAATATATAATCAATAATGACACAACGCCGATGATAATTATTCGCATTATAGATGCAGTATCTTAATTCCCTCTTTCCTTAATTCTAGCAAAGGGAACAACAGAAACAACAGAACAAAAAGAAACAGCCAGGTGGTCCTAACAGTCCAAGACAGGTAAATGCATTGCAATTTGACTCAACTGTTAAAACAAAAAAACGCAATTAAAACTAAAATATCAGCACTTGTTATAACTAAAAGTAAAATAAGCCCAGTATGTTACTGCTCTCACTTCCTGAGTATTCTTGTAGTATCGTCAATTAAATCGATCAGTTGGCTGGTTGTGATCTTTAATGATCTTCATGTACTTTTTATGGATAACTGTTTAAACCACACTTGGGAGGAATTCTTCATTTGTCTGTGTATAAATAAGTAAGGCCACCAAGATGAACTATTGCTCCAGACAAACCATCTTCCCAAGACCTAAGTGAGTGATGATTTACAGCATCAGATAATCTGTCTGAACTCCTTCTTTCAGTTGATACAACCAGTGATGGTTTCCATCCTAAATGCTAACAACATCACTTTTGCAAAATAAAAAGGGTCAGGAAATTAAATACCACAACCTTTGACTGCCACACACCAGGAAGGGGAGAACAAATTTAATATGCGATGAGTTGACTACATGTATTCAATCACAATTGTGAGAAACTTGAGATTGTTATTTCTATTCTAACTGCAAGTGTTTTCAGCAACTCACTCGAGATTTTATATATATATAAAATCCTGTTGTTGACAACTCAAATTTTCTCTGTAGCATAAGGAGAGCCATTATGACAAGAGATCAGCTCGACCCAGACAGCATAGCCCAGTTGGAACATGGCAGACAGCTTATCCACAATGGCCATTTGGATTTAGGGCACCCCGTTTTCAGCCTACAGCACCTTTATACGCAGGATATACCACTGTAAGTTTATCAGTCCATTTGTATTGGGGCCTTAAAACAGGAATTGCTCAAGAATTGTGCTGCCTATGACCTTGGAATCATAAACAAGGTGTCATATTTATTTCTTAGCCCTTGATAGTCAAAAGACCTTGGTGCCACACAGGAAATGCAAACTGGCTAACTTAACAACAACATCAGTCCTCTGCTGAGTTTTTGTTTAAAAAAAAGCAATTTTTCTTTATGATGTTATTTTTCAAGCATCAAATAAAAACCTGATTCACTTTATATTTTGGCTTGGGGGGAGGGGGAGGGACAGTGCACCTACAGTGTCATGGATAGGTAGATATGTGCCACTTTTAGGGTATGGTATTGAATGAATAAGGTTAATAAATCACAAACTTTAGTCTGTTTGGTCTGGAGTAGGGTATGGATTTTATGTGCCAAACAGAGGAAAGTTGGCAGGGAATTTTAGTGTCTAGTTTTATAAATTATTGGATAGCCACACATGAGTAGTTAAGTTTAGTCAGAGGAGTTAGTGGAACGTTCTAGAGATTACCCCACCCTTGCAGCCCAGTCAAAATCTTCTTGAGTTGGAGGCAAGATGGATGGAGTAGTAGGCAGATAAGGATGAAGGCCCTTGCTCCCTGGGAGGGGGAGGGGGGTGCATGGTGTTTGGGGGCGAGCAGAGGCATGTCTGGACTGGATGGACCAGTAGTTGGTGAAACTGTAACTGAGTCAGATTCAGTTGCCTTATTTTCTACACACAAGAAAAAAAATGATTCAGTTGTCTCCAGAAAGCATCAACACAAAGTTATTTGATATGAACACGACCATTTGCAATCGATCACGGTGTTAAAGTAAGTTAATTGTAAAAAATGCAGATTTGCATTTCGAACACACTTTTCAAATCCTTTGGGCAATACAGCATACATATGCAAAAGTATAGGTCACGGTAAATCTGTGATTTATCAAATTCAAAGGAATGCAGAGAAGTCCGTAGGAAGTTGAAGATTCTAATCAAACTCTTCAAATCCTTTGAGCAAAACACTGTATAAATGCAAAACTTTCGACTTCAAAAGCTACTTACCTAATATCTTGTGAAAGAATTTGTATATTTTTGCATTAGTATCCTCAGCACAAGCTTGTTTGGATACCATTGGCATCGAAGCCATCTTGTTTGTAACTGGATTGGAAGAACATTGACTGCTGACCGTTCAGGCGGCTCATTTTCCCACGCAATGTGCAAGGCGTTCCTTGGCCTCAGTTACCCCATCGCTCTGAAATACTTGTTCACTTATTCGTCCCTGTGCAGCTTGACTAAAAAAACATTTGTGTATGCTTTTTAGTCACAATTGGATCTAGAAGAGGCTTCATGTCAGTTCATTAAGAGCTTTAGCATGAATTGTTTACTGATTTATGGCAAGTTAAAACTTAAACCTGAATTATTTAATGAACTTTTAAGTGTGTAGTAGATGGCAGATATTTCATAGAAGGCGGCAAAATCGTCTGCTGCCAGCACATTTTGACTGGGCTGCCTTGCATTGACAGGCTGGCTGTTTTTATTTTTACATTTACTTAAGGTACTTTTGGAATCTAGTACATGCCGAGCAAGTTTTGGTAATCACTGAGTGCTTTCCCCCCAACCTAGTAAATTTTATGTATGTGTTTGTTATTCTTGCCTCTAATAGGGATAGAACTTAGAATGTTATTTTACTGGACAGTCAGTCGACCCAAATGTTTACTAGATAAGGTTGAACTGGACTTTCACAGAAAATCAACTTTGGTTGCTTTGGAAAGCCATGTTAATATCAACAGGACCCCACACATGCAGTTTAGATCCTGGAACAAGTTTAACTTTAGATGCCCATGTAATATTTGTTATACATAACGAGAAATGTCTCTGATACTTTTTGCCAGTCATTCCATATTATGCCCAATATATATATTGACAAGACACTTGGTGCTAGTTTATGAAGAATTTTACCAGTCTGTGAGCGTTTTTACTAGTGTTAAGACTAGTGGACTTTGCCAACTTTGAACTCTGCTCTAATTATACTCTATAATCACTTGAAGAGTTTGAGGAAGAGTGGTTTATAACTGAAAACATTTGTCTGTTTGTTTGTTTCAGGGTTATGGCATACCAAACAGCACATTGACAAGTAGTATGAGATCCCGTTCGGATAGCCAAAGGGATGAAACAGAAGAAAAGCTTAGTAAAACCAACCTCTACATCAGAGGACTTAAACATTCCACCACTGATGAAGACTTAGTTAAACTATGTAATAGGTGGGTAGGAATTCTTGTTTCATGTGTTTTTTCTTATCTGAAATCATTGCTGTTGAGCCGAAGATGAGACAGCATATATTCTTGACGATGTTGACAAATGCCTATTGAAATGTCTCCTCGTGTTAGCGTTCAAATTCACGATTTTGGTGTGGATTCCTTCCTTCTTTCTGTCGGTTTGTTGGTTTGTCATTCCGTCGTGATTTGTTCGGGTACTACATGAAGTACACAGGTTTATCATGTGGCCCCAGTTATTTTGGATTCATCCATATTTTCCTGTGAAAACTGACAGACATCGGCCAACATAATATCCCTTTGCTGGAAATGTTAACCATGGGGTATTTTAAATCAATATGGAGAGCATCTGTGCAATTCGTGTGGGAAAAGTAACGGGGCTGGAGCTTGTAGCCATTAGTTAGAAAATATTTCATTCAACTCCAGTCTCCAAGCTTGGTTTTCAATTTGCCAAGAAGACTATGCAGGCAAACTATATCCTACTGGTAGGATATTTAAAAGCAATAGCGGGTACTTAAGGTCTCCCTCTTATATTTGAACAGCTCTTTTCTCCACAATATACATGCCAAATGGAAAGGCGAGATGGCACGTTCTCGAAAGTGGTACACGAAGCCGGAGAGGGACTTCAGACTTCAGCCTTCAGACTTCAGAATTCAGACTTATCTGATAACCACGT
Source organism: Antipathozoanthus remengesaui (assembly GCA_025434805.1). Lineage (NCBI taxonomy): Eukaryota > Metazoa > Cnidaria > Anthozoa > Zoantharia > Parazoanthidae > Antipathozoanthus > Antipathozoanthus remengesaui. Next base: position 5,401 of record JANSTR010092215.1, on the reverse strand, counting down.
GTTGCATTATCTTACACATTTCAAAGAAGGTTGTTATTATTTTAGCATACGACCTCCGGCAAGCTATCTGCCGACTATGGAGGTAATTATGGGTAATGTAGTTGATCTGGTTTTGTACTATTTTGCATTCTGTTTAGTTTTATACTGTTTTACAGATCTCTGACTCATTTGGACATTGTTACCGTCCACGGCACCATGAATCGCAAAACCAAACAGTTTGAGTTTGTCCTACTCTTGTCGTTTCCTAGAACTTTAACCATTTCCGTCTGTTGCTCTGGCAATAGGAAGGTTTTGGGAGTTCTTGCTATATCAATAAAAGGGGTGAGCGAGTAGAAGCGGATCAGCCGAGGGAATTCTCTAACCGTAGATTACTAGGCCCCATAAAAAAAGATTAGTTTATCATCCTATCCAGCTGTAAAATGCCACGCCGGGTGGCGGGTTTTTTTTTATTTTTTACATATTTTTTTTGTCTGTCCTTGTCTTGCTGTAGCATGTTTTAAAGCAATAAAACAGTCATACACTCAACAAACTTTTATTTATAGACAGTTGGGGAAAAGGGCAATAATCTAAAGTATGAGTCTTGCCAAAGTGTGTTTTTCACACGTATATTTCACCACCACAAGAGAAACACATCCATAAACTTTATTTTTATTTGAATGGAATCAAGTAAAAAAAAAATTTCGATGCGGGCGGGAATTCAGACGCGGGCGGGGATGATAAACTAATCTTTTTTTATGGGGCCTTACTCACAACGTCCAAATGAGTCAGAGATCTGTAAAACAGTGTAAAACTAAATAGAATGCAAAATACTACAAAACCAGATCAACTACATTACCCATAATTACCTCCATATTCAGATAGCTTGCCGGAGTTCGTATTCTAAAATAATAACAACCTTCTTTTAAATATGTAAGATAATGCGACACGTGGTTTTCAGATGAAGTCCGAAGTCTGAAGTCCCTCCAGGGCTTCCGTAGATTAGACTGCAAAGCATGCGCAGTCCCTTCCTTCGCCCAGAAGTCGAAAACACAAGCGCGGTCGCCGAATGCGAGACTGGCGATAAGAAGTGAGCGTCCGCGCGCTCACTTCTTATTCCCAGTCTCCAATTCGGCGACTGCGCTTGTGCGAAGGAAGGGACTGTTTTGCAGTCTAGGGTATGATTTTCGGGCCGATTTCGCCTGAAATTAGCTCTTTTTGTCTGCAAAAGGGTATCGTTTTTAAGAGAATTTTTCTGTTATAAATTTTTCTTTTTTTGTAGGGTATTTGGTATTTTGTTTGTAATAGGGCCGGTATAGAGAATTGTCGTTTTAAGGCTGGAATAGGCCAGGGTATGATGAGGACAGGACCTCATACCCCTACCCAGAATGTGGGTGAGTTCCCCCGGGCTTTATTCATTCGAAGTTTTTGCCAAAGGGAACAAATGATGTAACGTGTTCTATATTCAAGTTAGTAGTTACTGAAGCCAACACGGTCACTGAAACCAGAGTTCAATATAGATACAATATTCTTGCAGGAGTTCTTAACTCTGAATTTTCTTAATTGTACATGTAACGATGTATATGATCTATACGTAAACCGCCAGAGCAAAATTAACATGTCTCAAGCACCCTCTTATGCTAGCAAGTTCGATTATACCACAAACGAAGTAATTTCCCTACAGCAAAGAACAACTACTACAAGCGAGGACATTTAATATTTGAAATCATTATCTGCAAATTGAGCGTAAGTAAAATATTGTTGTTATTGCGCGCAACTAAACAGCCTCCCAGCAAGACGACAAAAAATAAACACTACAGACTATGTCTGTTTTCGATTCCTCTATTTGTTCAGGCTGGTGTGTTATGTGTCAACCTTGCATATTGTTTGTTATGATGGATAAAATTTTTAAGGCTGTAAAATTTTTTGAAAGTTGTATAAAAACCAAATGTTTTCGACTAAAAGGTCATCATCAGGGTCATCATGACTTTTAAGTTGAAAACCTTTGTTTTTTAAACAACTTTCAAAAAATGTTCACAGACTTAATAGTTTTATCCTTTTTACCTCTAAACAAACACATGTCAAATATTTGTTATGAATCTATGAACTAGCGTTAAACGCACAATTTACTTTATCTCGGCGATGAGACTTTTCTCGAAAATATTAGCCTCGACGGGCTACTCTGTAAATTCGAGCCTAAATAAAATTTATGTATGTATGTATGTTAAGAGTCGCTGTTTTGGGCAGCACCACCGGCGAACCTCATGTGAAGATCTCCACTCGCGTTGCCCTCAAATCGATACAATGGGGCATTACCAGAGCGAAGGCTTGGTTCTGCATGGACGAGGATTCCAAAAATTGAAAAATTCTTGAACTTCTGGTTCTGGTCCACGAAAGATGCTGGAAATTCCATTTCCGATGAGGCCGCCAAAGGCAACTCCCCCTATTGCACTCCCCACAGTCCCAGCCAGCCCTCCGCAGAAGAACCCAGCCACTCCACCGATCAAGCCGCCAAACCCGGCGCATATCTTAGCGCCAGGATCTTTGAAGGCGAGACGCACCCAGGTGGAGAGAACATCAAACGCAAAAAGAATTGTATAAACAATTTGCTGTAGAAGGTAGATCAGGTTCCTCACTGACGCCTCACTTTGCACTCCCTCGAAAAGATGATTCAGGATTTGCAGGACAGGAGGCACGGCAATTCCTACATTCTCCTCACCAGGATTAAGAACTGTATTCACAATCATCAAGTAGTTCCTCACATTAAGAATAGCTTCCTTTACCAGTGGCTCTGTTCTCCATCCCAACCCGGATGACAGAGGTGACGTCATGCATTCCAGGTAGGCGTTGTCAAGGTAGCCGATCATGGAGGTGTAACCGTCAAATGCTCCTTTCTCGGGGTATGGGTAGAGCTGAACTTTCACCTATATTGGAAATAAAGAACGAAGCCAATTACTACTCAATTTCCAAGAAGCCGACCAAGTTTGAATTCATTTACTTAGTTTGCTAAATTCACAAACTACTAAAGGAGCTGCATTTGAAACCTTTTAATGCCCTGTACTTAACGATTAGGTCAAATTTGAAAACTTAGTGACGCAAAATTACCTATTCTCTCTCCTCTCAAGTCCTGAGCCTGAGTTTTGCTCAATAAAGTTACTATCATTATTATTAATATTATTATTTATTATTATTATTATTATTATTATTATTATTATTATTATTATTATTACTATTATTTTACTTTAGTATCTTTTTTTTTATTGACGCAACCTCGAAAGATATAAACACTGATTGAAAATGTTACCTCCTCCTTTGCACACTTATCCTCAATGAAGTTTGCCAGTTTCAAGCGGTGGCTTGGGCAAAGGTAGAGGTCTCTCTTGCCCTCTCCTGTTTCGCCCTCGGGACTTTCATACTTGCAGTCAGGATGTCGGCAGATGACTTTGCCAGGCCAGACGTTGGGTTGAAATTGTTCGAGGTGAATTGCACATTTGTCTAGAAGGTCTTGCCAACGTCTCAAACGAACTTTTCCTTTTAGATCATGGCCAAACAGCTCTTTGACATCTGTCAGCTGGCTTGTTTTACCTCTGTCACTTGACTTCCAGTTTTCAACCGCAGATTAAGACGCATCCTTTTTTTCCATTCCTTCACTAGATCTGAAGTGTCGTCAGTGACGAATCTTTCAAGATGTTCCTGAAAGACAACATGCAAAACGCTATTAGAAAAACTCCGGTTGCCTGGACATGTAGGGAACAAACCACCACGACCAACAGCAAATGTAAGAAGAACAAATCGCCTGGCATTTGGTGCGCGGTGTAGGAAAAAATACAGCTTACATTTGTTTTAAACTGCTCAACAGTGGAAGTCAGACACGCTAACACTCTGGTCACTGCACCGTCGACTAACACTGGACCCTCAAAGTAAAATATAAATACCACATGCTGCATGCTAACATTGGTATTGAGAATCAAACAATAATCGAGGGAGGGAGGGAGGGGGAGAGAAGAGATCACAAAAAATTACAACCACCAATGTCCCAATTTAAATCACGGGGGATTAACAATCGCAAAATATATCCATTTAACTTTAATCCTTCCCCCCGAACCCCAAGGTAATACCTTATGACTTAATTCTCTGATTATCTGTAGAGGGGGACGGGTGACTAGTGATTTGACAGAGTCTGGAGAGCAATTTCAATCTCTGGCCTGTCGGTGGAGGATTGAACTTTGTGTGGTCGGCTTTTCTCGTCACACCGTTGGTGGTACTCAAGTGTAATTTCTGCCGAAGGTCCTATATAAAAGAACCGTACACTTCTCTGAAAGAGTGGTACAATCTCTGTTCCTGGGAAAATACCCACCTACTCCTCCTTTAACCCAGCCTTAATTCTAAAGCTTGATAAATGGAGGGATAGGTAGATCGGAACACGGGGAAGGGAGAGGGGGTGATTCTTCGATCCAAGGAAATGCTTGCGACTTGGGGGAAGGACGCTTTTCTTGCCCGCGCCAACTTTAAAGTGACGGTACTTCTAGAAGATTCATGGTCATCCTTTCCAAACTTTTAGACTTTAATTTCCTACAATTTATCGGGGAACACGACAATGGTGTTGAATGTTTGTCTTTGGTTAGTATGTTGCCATGATTACGTTTGTCTTTGGTTAGTATGTTGCCATGATTACATGCATTTGGTATGTTTTGCTTAATTTTAATATTTTTTGTTTTTTTCTTAGTTTTTTGGATTACAACTCCTGGAAGTTATTTTTTATACTTATGGAAATCAGCTTTGTTAAGAGAGGAACTTTTTTTAATGAGTTGTGACGTCACTAGTAACGTTATAACGGATAAAATTGAGGCAATGGCGTCATACAAGTAAGATATCATCATAATTAGTTTGAACCCTTCCGTTTCTTCTATGTGTGAATAGTTTTAAAATTTTCAACCCTTTTTGTTGAACTGGAACTACAAAATATAATAAGATTTATCAGAGTAGATATTCATTATTTCACTACCCCTACACACTCCATCCGCGTTTTAATTTTCTACGAGGAAAATGAATATAATACTGTTACGATTGATTATACTGTCTCATCTGTTGCTACAGTATCGTAATGTATTGATTTCTCTAGTAATTCTAAGCGAAAGTAAAGTTAGCACTTTATTTTTGAAAATATAACTTCATTATGATAAGTTGCATGTGCAATCTAATTAGCTTTAACTTTAGTCAGCTAGCTTACCTCCAGTTTCATAGCAATAACTTTAAATACTTTCCTAGTTACCTCCCAGTCACAGAAACTCCAAAAAAGCCTAAGCCAAATGCATGTATGTATGTGTATGCATGTATATGTTATCAATTGCTCCCCACGGGGCTTTTCAGCACTTGCAGCTCACGAGATTGAACCGAAAGCATACACAGGCGCTACTAGCAGCCG
>JANSTR010092104.1:0-12343 GCA_025434805.1 Antipathozoanthus remengesaui | reverse complement strand
AATACATAAATTATTAATATTTTATGTACATATCCAGCCTCGGCCAATACAGTATGTACGGTACATCATAGTTATATTATTTTCAATAATTGTTTACCTTGCGTCAGCTATATATGCACAAATTATATTAATATTACTTTGTTTATGTAGCCTCAGCTATGTATGCACTGCAGTCAAAGGGAATTGTCCACAGGGATCTCAAGCCCCAGAACTTGTTGTTGAGTCACTCAGGTCATGGGAGCCCTATGCCAGCTAACATAAAGCTCAAAATTGGTAAGTTAGGTTCTTTAATTTAATTGGCTTTACGTTTGCATGGATTACTAATTAGTAGTCAGTGATACAGTGCCGACAGCTGTTACATTCCAAAGTGCCTAATTATGTCCACTGGGCCTTGTTTGCAATTGGGTTCACTTGAGTGTAATTTATTACAGAATAGATCTCTATTTTTTGGTTCCAGTGCATGTCTAATGTAGGAATACTTTGGTCTCTCATATATGTACAGTTTAGTAATAGATTATGATTGAGATGTTCTAAAAAAATCCAGTTATCATGATAATCTGTACCAAAAATGACAGTTTCAACAATTTGTAGAATTTAAGTAAATGCATTTATCCTGTGTTATAAATACAGGTGATGAGTGGTGAGCTCGAGGGACCTGGGGGTGCACTGTCAGTCTCTGGCAAACTTGATGTCATGCAGTCCCCAAGACTGATTTCTCATTAACTGTATTTTGTGTGCGCTAGGGTGGATCTTTTTGGATGGTGGGAGGGTACACAGACACCCTGTGCATCCCCCTGGCTATGCACCTGCTAATAAGTGAAACTGCCTTGAGCAATTGAATAGTAATCTTTCAAGAACATTTTGCCAAAATATTGCAAGCTTGGTTACTGATTACACAATGCAACTCTCATCAAAATTTTATAGAAAGTATTAAATTCTTAGAATTTTTCCCATTTTCAATATTTACAATACAATACAAGAAATCGGTATATTTGGACAAGGTGAGTCATTTCCAGACCAAGTTAGAGTTTGAGAGCTTTAGATTTGCACTCATGCAGTGACAATAACAAATTTGCAGTGACAAAGATTATATTTTGAATATATGTAAGATGTGAAGAAATGCCAACTCTATCCTGCAGCTGACTTTGGATTTGCAAGATTCCTCACTGGTGAAATGATGGCAGCGACACTCTGTGGTTCACCTATGTACATGGTATGGATAGAGATTAAATCAAATTCAGTATCACTTGAGTTGTTGCTGTGGTCAGAGTTGATTCATTACGTCCCCAGGCAATTTATGAACTAAGTTCAAGTTTCAGTCTTTGTTATATATTTATAGGTTGTGAGTGCTAGCTGTATCTTTCTGTTCCTTAGAACCAGTCAAGAGAAATGAAAATTGAGTGGTATAGATGAAAAATTACTCAGTGTCAGAGACTGCAGGCCACAAGAATTGCATTAGGGTGCACCCACAATTCTCATTGGCCAGCAGTTGCTCATAGCTGAGTACAATGTATGTAACTTGTATTTAATTTCTCTCAACTCATTCTAACGAAAGAAAAAGACTGCTCATATTATTATAAAGGTGTACATCTAATAATTAATTAACAAACCATGTATGTCTTCTTGATCATGTCTGTCAATAAATAATTTTCTGCAAATGAAAGACCACAGCTAGAAAAGACCACAATGACTTGCAAACTCTTTAGTTGTATCAAATGTACAGTACCAGTGTCCTTACATTCTTTCACCTGACATATTCTATTGCACTTCAAAAATTCTGATGAGTAACTGTATACACTTTGGAATTCAAGAACTTTTTATCACCTCTTTCATTTTCTATTTCGCTCATTCAGCCATAGATTAATCACATTTATTTTATTAGTAATGATTTCTCTTGTATATTTGGTAATTAAAGTCTGTTTGTGTCAGGCTCCTGAGGTGATCATGTCTAAAGCTTATGATGCCAAGGCTGACCTGTGGAGTGTGGGCACCATTGTGTACCAGTGTCTGACTGGAAAAGCTCCTTTTCAGGTTGGTTCCAAGTGCATGCAGCAAAAGTCCATACTTACCGGATTGAGTGCTATAATCATTTTCAACCAAAAAATATTGTTATCCAGGGGTTGAAATATATTTCAAAGGCTGATTTAGATTGAGTTTGGCACTGTGCCTTTATTGGAATTGTTATTATGGGATGCTTGTGTTTAGCATATGATATCAAGCTTTGCTCATTAATTATTTCATGTCAGCATGAATCTACATAAACATGGTATCAGAAGTGGGATGTAATGCCAGCCAGAGGCTGAGACGAACCCCTGCAGTGCTTATTGGAAAATAATTATTATTGGGCATCTTATGGATTTCGCATCTTATGGATTTCGCTCTACATGACACTACTTCTCCCAGAAGTGCCAAAATGATGAGTTTTAAAATTCTCATAACTTTTTTCATATATTTTCTATTAATAGGTTGGGAGAACTTTAGTTTTGATCTGAGATAGTTTGTGATGATATGGGTGATCAATTTTCAAATTCTCAACACCAATTCACTTATTAAATATATTGATACTGTGAGGAGAAGATAGATGTTGATGGGAGTGACCATAGGAGTGAAAGGGTTAATAGTTCAGGGCAGCCTTACTAACCTGTTGCAAGTATTTATTTATTATATAATAAGAAACTAGAGGTTTTCTTGATGCTACTTTAACTGTGCATTTTCAAAAAGAAAATACTGGAGACCTATAAAGTAGAGTTTATTTCTTGAATTGTTTGTATCACAAATTCAACGTACAGATCTAAATTTGTTCCATATATATATTTTCAGGCCAACAGCCCTCAAGCATTAAAGAAGTTTTATGAAAAGAGCAAAAATGTGAAACCTCAGTAAGTTTATCTATTACCAGGTATATACTGTACATACTATAATACTAGGTTTGCTAGTTTAAAACCTGTGAGATTGTCTGCCAACTGTCGCAGGGGCCATGAATTGTAAAGAGTTACTGACAAAATGTATAATTTTCAACTTCCAACACTTTAAGTCACTTAAGTCAGCCTGATCCCCCATTTTCAAAGTAACTGGGCGGCGCCTGTGTCATGAGTAAAATCTCTGACCTGCTCTGTCCTTGAGCAAGACTTGCTCTGGACAGTCAACTCAACTGTGTGAATAAGTGAGCTCTAGCAAATAGGCAAGACCTTGATTAATGACCAGGATACATGCAGGCGCTGACTGAGTGAGCCACTTAACTCAGAAATGGGGCAAGTATTGGAAGTCATTTAACAAAATGTCTAGTCTGCTGAGGTTGGCATGATGGTTGGACAACGCTGAAGAAAGTGCACACTGTGTGCAGGCACACATGTTCTTTTGAAATAATATTTTATTGATCGAGAGTAACGAGTCTCAGAAAATTGATAACTCAGACAGTGGAACACTAATAACGTACCATATTCGTTATACAAGTCTTGAAAGTAGTAGAGTCTATCATTTTATGTGGAAAATTATCATAAATTGAATATGTGGAAAGTAGAGTCCAATGCATTATAACCATATCCCTTTTGACAGGATTCCTGCAGGAACTTCACACCAGCTGGCTGACTTGTTGTTTGGATTGTTGAAGCGAAACCCCAGAGATAGAATGGACTTCGGTAAGGTTATAGGATAGTTTTACTGCTACATTCGTTTTAGAATGAATCAGAAGATGTAGACCAAGACTTATTGTCATCTTTGAATGTTGTAGAAAAAACACCTTATTATACAAAACTGTAATTTGTTGTAATAAATTATAACACGTTCTTATGAAAAATTACTTAATTGCGTTAGTCGACAATTACTAGTATTTATAACACTGGTTGTAATGTTAAAGTGCTCCCAAAATCAATCATAGAATAATCAAGACTTAAGGAGACTCCATGGAGATAATGTGGTGTAAAAGTCGAATCAACTGTTTTCCTTAAAACTTGTAATTAAAACATTAGTTTTTCTTGCAGGCGAGTTTTTTAATCACCCCTTTCTCACAGGAATTGTCAGTCCGCACAAAACATGTAAGTACACAGTTTAAACTTTTATACTTTAAGGATTGTATAAGTCATAAGATGGAAATGATAACTTATGAAGCTCACGGTTTGGGGAGATGGAAGAATAAACTTGTCAGATCCTGACCGTTTTTTTATCACACGATTGATGCAAACCGAGGGAGGGAGAGAGCAGTTTGGGCTGCACGAAGTTTTCCGAACATTCGTGAATAACGTCGGACTGCCAGATACAAAGATGAACCGACCTATATAACCATGTGGCGATTTCGAACACCTAGACAAAGGCGTAACTAGGCCTATTGTATTTGTAATTTGTCGAATATCATGTTTCAAAGTTTGAATAGATCAATGAAGAGGTAAATGCATCATCAATGAATCTATGATAAAATTTTAGACTATAACACGAATAACTATATATAGTGAAACATGCATCAACTAGAACTTGACAAACTGGGCACGGAACGATGATGAGCAGATCTTCTAGTTATAGTATATACCACAAACTTTTTCCAGACATTTGATTGTACAGAAATGAACGATTGATTCTTTTTCTCTTCCCAGCTACCCCAGTTGCTGTTCCATCACGTCAGAGGACGTACTCTGGAAGTCCAGGCAGGGTGAACAGCCGATCACCTTCAACTTCGCCGGTAATAATCGATAATTAATCGCCATTGCTTTTAATCTTGCATTGGCTAAATCCGTGCAGTTTCTCAAGCTAATTTAGAATGTTGGGCGGATTATTGCCCTTTTGAGTTTCTCAGATTTATGGTGTTTGATATATACAAGCACCATCTTTCCTGTGAAATTAAATGACGTCGACGTGTGCACAATAATTACGATAAATTCTTATGCATACTTACTGACCGAGTGTCAGGAGGGATGGACGCGAAATATTTGGCTCGTGGCCGATCATATCATATGGATCCCCAGCGAATATATTTTATTAATTGGACTAATATTCTAGGAAAGTGCATTGCCATGACAAAGATATTCTATGTCAGATTTCCCAAATCGTGAAGCGATAAGTGCAATACGATCTTTCGAGTGAAATTTAACAGGGAATACCCGAGTCAGGCAGTGAATTTTCCTTGAATCACTTAGCAGGGATAAACTGATCTCGCAAATTAAGATAAATTTTAATTTAAATAAACTTTAGTGAATGAGAAAGCAATTTCAGTGCTCTGTTCTTTCAAGCGACTGGCAAACCACGACTATTTGCGCGGCAAAGTTTGAGGAAGTGCGTGCGGCCGGTTGAGTGTAATTCTGTAGGAAAATTCATTGCCCTGACGAGGGTATTCCAGGTTTAATTTCACGAGAAAAATAATATTGCACGAATCGCGAAGCGATGCATGAGTGTAATATGATTTTTTGAGTGAAATTTAACAGGGAATACCCGAGTCAGACAGTGAATTTTCCTTTAATCGCATAGCAGGGTGAATGTCGCAAGATAAATCAATGAGTATATATATAAACTTGGATCGACTTTTGCAAAGCGAGCGCGCGAAAGCCATGTCAGTGCTCTGTCATGTCAGCCGACTGGTGAGCCACAACCTTTGGCGGGAAAGTTTGAGGGCGCGCGCGCAGCTCAAGTTGAGTGCAATTTCATGCTGAATACGCATTAGTGCAATTCCACGTTAAATACTTCCTCCTCAATTGATCAATTACCCAGTCAGCTTGCGTGATTCATCCCTGCTATGAGATTCCATGGTGAATACGCACTACTGCAGTTTCACGTTACATACTTCCTCGTAGACCACCGGATGATTAACCTGAATCAGTGTGCGTGACTCATCCCTGTATTTCCAGTTGTTGGTTTCGAAAGCTAACTGTTCGTGTGTAGAAGATACCGTGTGTAACTTTTATCATGGAATATTTATAGCAGATGCTGTATGGCCCTGTGATAGGTAGTAACCGAAATGCAGACACTAAGAAGGCAATTAATTACATCACAGCAGACGAGGAAAGACGTGTGCTATTCACGATATTAGTTTAACACATCCTATTTTAACACTGAATACATAATACCTAACAAAATAAACCAAACATAAATGCAAACCAGATTAATTGGCAATTAAGACTCTTAGACGTCTTTAAATACGGAGATCAAGGGTAGAAATCTGTCTGGTTCGCTTATTATTCACAGTGTTTGATCACGTGAACCAGCCGATCAAAATGACGCTTTCCAATTTTCAGAATTTTGGGTATTAAATATCAATAGAAATTAAGGTCTTGGATTTTAACGATCCGTTTAACTAATGACAGTCTTGATTGACATTGAGACCAGTGCTAACAGTAAGATTTAATGAAACAGAACTATGGTGCCGAAGCCCTCGGAGACATCCGGGTCGATTTGCTACGCCGAATGACTCCTCCGTATGACGTCACCGGAACCTCGCCCAATGATCCTCCAAGTATTATTAACGTCAGTGCGCAGAGTCCAATCACAGGTAACTATAGATGTCTCTTTTTGCTTACAAACTTAAAATTGGCAGCGTTTTCCGAATTTAGGTTTATAAAATATGTATTTATGTAGTATGATAGGTAAATAGACCTGTTTTTAACTGGCATTTCTGTGCATCAGGTTATTCCAGGAGAAATCCGGGGATGGCTGCAAGCCCAACTTCACCTCGTCGTAGCGGTCAAGATGATGAGATGGTTAGTGGGACATACAAAAATGACGTGCCACTTAACTTCACTGATAATTGAGAAACTCGATTAGTGATAATGATGATGACGACAGCACGGAATAATGCGGTATAATTTTATACTAATAATAATTCATTAATAACAACGACAGCAGGGTCGTACCTGACTGTAATCCAGTTAAGTACTGGTTCAAAATATTAATAATGTTAATGTTAATTTTTGCAAGGGGCTAAATTGAAAAACGGTCAGTCCTATCAAAGAAAGATTTATTTTTGCATTTGTCATATTATATAGGTTATAGAAGTTGGGAAATACAGTATTTACGTAACTTACGTAAATTTGAACTAAAGTTATTCGTCGGTTTGTAAATCTTGGGTGTTGTATCGGTGGAAGTTGCTGTACGAGCAACGCTCTGGTAGCAGCCCTGCACTCCAAAGTGAATCACCCGAGTGAAAACTTGCCGTCTGTTTTGTGGAAGTTAAAGAGCTGAACAACACTTGAGGTGCACGTAGTTCGGGTGGGAGAGGTTGGTACCAACCAAAAGGTTACGGATTCAGTTAAATATCCTCTTTTTGTGCGTGCGAGGTTAGTGCAGTTGGTAAGATCTCTGACTGCCAACCAGGAAACCCCAGGTTCAGTTCAATATCTTAAATGTGTATGCGAGGTTAGAGCAGTTGGTAAGATCTCTGACTGCCAACCAGGAAACCCCGGGTTCAGTTCAATATCCTCAGTGTGTATGCGAGGTTAGAGCAGTTGGTAAGATCTCTGACTACCAACCAGGAAACCCCAGGTTCAGTTCAATATCTTCAGTGTGCGTGCGAGGTTAGAGCAGTTGGTAAGATCTCTGACTGCCAACCAGGAAACCCCGTTTTCAGTTCAATATCTTCAGTATGTGTGCGAGGTTAGCGCAGTTGGTAAGATCTATGACTGCAAACCAGAAGGTTTCGGGTTCAGTACAACATCCCGCAGTTTGTGTGTGCGAGGTTAGCGCAATTAGCTAGTGAGATCTCTGACTTCCAACACGAGGGTCCCGAGTTCAGTACCCATCAAATTCGAGGATTGAACTTTGTGTATCCTTCCTTCGCCACACCCTCCACGAACGTTAAACCCGCTGGTCAGGTCTTTGGACCATTTACTGGGGAATTTAATAGAATCTACGCACTTCTCGACAAGAGTCGGATCCAAGGGGATTATAGACTGCACTAAACGTTCCCCGAATGTATTGTAAAACCCAGTAATTCAGCCTGGTGCTGCTGTGGGGGTTGGAATGTTGCCCTATATGTGTCTCTATCTCCAAGAGTAAAACGACAGTGACAAAACACGAAATTTCCTCTGGTAAACAAATACGTCTTGGCGCTATTTGAGTTGTTCCAGAACCGTCCAGATTTTTATCATGCCTTAAACATGTCTATATACTGCATACTTGTAATAAGTGGAGGTTAATAATAGTAATGACGATGACGATGACGATGACGATGATGGTGACGATGATGGTGACGATGATGGTGACAATAATGATAATAATTTGGTTTTGGTCTAAATTCAAATAAATCTCTTTCTGTCTTTCCCGCACATTGTTTGTAGGATTTTGTGATGGTTCCTTCTAATCCGGAAGCACCAGAAGGTGAGTTTCCATTCCTATGGTCTTTGCTGCAGGAAAATGGCGTTATTCCATTCTTCATTCATTTTAGATTTTGATTGCTGTATTGACTGAGCGATAGCAAGATTAATAAGTCAAGGCAGAAGTTTACATGATTATATTCCCGTTATAATAATAATAATGATAATGACAGTGACAGTGACAGTGACAGTGATAGTGATATTGATATTGATATTGATATTGACAGTGACAGTGACAGTGACAGTGACCGTGACCGTGACCGTGACCGTGACAGTGACAGTGATAGTGATAATAATTTTATTATATGGTCATTCTGAAACTACAATAACACCGTGCAAGGGGAAACTCTTTGCTTCACACATCTGGTTATACGCTCGCGAAGTAATTATAATAACTTGGGCTATCAAGCCAGACCCTTGAAGAACCAATTAGAACCAATTGATGTTTTTTGATATTAGAAACAGTAATTAAACCTCTGTCTCTGCTGTGTTTGTGACAGGAGTTCATCCAAGTCGCAACACGTCAGATCCACTCTTCCCAGTGTATGATGCGTAAGTACAAACTTGCTGTCCTGCTTAAAATGGTCACAGTATTATAGGACTTTCCCTCCTGTTCTTTTTAACATGATCACAGTGCTCTGGGTGTAACTCATAGAGACTCCCCCCCCCTGTTGTTCTCAACGTGGTCACAGTGTTTCAGGCGGTACTCTTATCCACTCAGTTATTAATTGCCTCTCATACTCGTGCTCGCTGAACTAATTAGCTTGTTCGCATACCACAAGAACAGACGTTTAGCACGTGTTAAGAGTTAGCCAATTAGCGGTTGCGTTTTACCAGGTCTAAGGACACCATCTCATAAAGTCGTTCTGTCCGACACACACGTGTCAGGAGTTAGCCAATTAGCGGTTTCTTTGTATCCGGTCTGAGGACACCATATCCCACGAATCCACTCCGCCTAACGCCCATAAAGTTTTGCTCATTTGAATTAGAACGTCATACGATGTTGCAATTTTGATTTAGTGCGTGTCAAGGTAGTAGTTAATAATCCTATCAAATTATTTATTTTTCAACGGTCGAACTAAAATTTTTACATATGTTCTTGTTATTTAAGATTTTAACAAGTTAGCTTTTTTCGCAATTCCTGAATTTCGCTAAAATTGTAACTATTTTCTTGACTTGACAAAAAATTCCTAATAACAAGACATGTTTTGCTCTTGTCATTTACAGGCAGTCACCTCCTTCATCTTCACGAAAACGCCAAACCTCACCAGGGATCCCTGCCACTGACACTTCTCCTAGAAGAGCAACTTTCACCATAGGGAGCCCCTCCCCATCACCATCATCGTCACCACAGGCAAGGACATACTCCTGCGGCAGCCCAGGCATCTCACCGTCCAGCCGGTCCCCAAACAGTCCAGACAGTAGACACCAAGAGGCCCAGTCTGTCCCTGTGCCTATCCCAGGAAGGCGAAAGACCTCTTGTCCTTCACCTAGATCATCATCACCTCGACTTCCGGTTTCTTGTGACTCAGCCAACTGCCCCAGTCCTCCCATCACAGTGATGCGCAAGATTTCCAAGGATGGCTATAATAGTCCCAAGATCACCCACGGGCGTTCATCACTTCCGGCTGGGTGTGGCTTCATGTCACCGAAGATATCTCCTCAAAGAAGTGACAACAGGGTTCAAGCCGTAGCGCCACCTGCTGCACGCAGACACACAGTCTCAACACCACCCAAACCAGGTCAGCCTTTTTTGTAATAGTTGTACACAGGAAGAATTTACAGTGGTCACAGTGGTGGCATTACAGTGGCGGTTTAAGGCTCCGCCACGCGACGCAACATTGCACGTAGTTGCGACATTTTATAGTGTGAGCAGCTTTGAAATTTGCTTCTGAAACATTGCTCGCAACAGATTGAACTATACTACTGAAACATTGCGAGCAATAAATCAAGTTCTACTTCTTAACCATTGCTCGCACTAGAGCAAATTCTACTTCTGAAACATTGTGCGCAATAGATCAAATCTACTTCTGAAACGTTGCGCGCAATAGAACAAATTCTATTTCTGAAACATTGTGCGCAATAGATCAAATCTACTTCTGAGACATTGCACGCAGTGTTGCTAAGGGTGGCAGCACACGATTGAAACAATTGCGTGAAATTATGCGGCAATACTGTACCGTTTTACATGAGGCTTAGATGCATTATTCTGGTTTAATGTTTAGCTTAATGCTGTATTCAGAGCATCAAGCATAATTGCCGGCATAATGCCCAGTTCTTTTCAGCATAAAGCTAGTTATTGTAAGCTAATCCTTTTTTTGTCACTGTAAAATGCTACCGCCTAATAGTGCGGTATACACACGTATGGTTTGCCAGCCAGACTGACACGTACTAAGAAAGTGGACGTATTGTGGCAAGATTGTTGAAAGTGATTTGTGATTATTGAGAGTTTATGATACATTATAGTTGATTTTTATCACATTCTTGATTCGTTTTCGGTTAAGGAGGTATATTTTGAGCTTTGGGTAAGAAAGGGCACATGATTTATCTACACTGGTCGCGAAAAATATTTACAACATAAGAATAATTTTCAACATCATTCTATGATTTTAGGGTGATGTTCAAATGCATAGTGCTTGAGTTTTCGAACATAACGCATCTAAGCCTGCTTTAAATTAAATCTGCTTTAAACTACAGCAACTGTACTGCAACGCAACGCACTGATGCCACAGCGGTGACAGTTGATTGACACGGGTGTGACTATAGTGTAATGGTAATGGTCGGCAGCATGAACAGAAATTATCTGGTAAAATATCTTGACTTTGAATGTTTTGTTTTAATTTGTTCGCATTTTGAAAGTGCGTACCTCAGGCCAGCCTCACTGGAGAACGATCCTTGAATGCCCTTGAATATTAGCTCATGCAGTGTGCTAATGAGGCTTACAACCCAGTATTAATGTAGTCGTTTATTTTACCAGGCGTTCTTACATCAGCTGCGAAAGCAATAACCAATCAGAATGTCGGAACTGCCCTTCCAACCACATCCCACACCATAGACCACGATCAGTTCCGGCCCAGATTGGGTAGCGATCCAGTCACTATGACAAGGCCCAAACCAAGCACAATTCAAAGGGCCCTGGAGCAGATAAACCCCCTTACAACTCAAACTCTGAAGGCCTCGTCACCCATTCTTTCCGCCCTGGCTAGACAGACCGTTGCTGATGCGGTGCTGCCTTCGGCTTCTTCAGTGGAGTCGGAGAAACAGATTATTAAAGTCCACTCGTCACCCGCGATACTTGCAATGGCCGCCTTGCCCAAGAATAAGTCGTTACTGAACAGTCCAACATTCCAACTCGGTTCTGGTGCGAATGCTCGACTGACTTCTCCGATCTTCAGGCGCAATTCCAACCCCGGATTTAACTCTCTCAAGGTGCTGTGATTTTACTCAACTGAAAGATTTTGCTATCTACTATAAATATTAGTTGAAATATCAAAAAGTTAATGCTCATGTTGGTGGCAAGTTTGTAAAGTTTATGATCACTCCTCTCTCGAAAACATTAGTTTTCTTCCAAAACGCTCATAAGGATAATTGCAAAAGGCGATAAACTTCACTGAATAATGTCCTTTCCAACGTATATCAGAATAAGGAGTTAAAATTATGACTTACTTACCGTCTTCTTCTGAGCTGATTAGAAAAATAGCAGACGGTAGATTTTCAAGTCTTGGATGTCGGACTCTCGCCCATGATTTAAAATGTACAATAATGATCTTTTGACCACGGTTCTGACGTCATGAGTTTTCTTGACAAAGTTCAATGTTTTCATTGAAAACGAGACCACAAGATACCAGTTTGCTGTTTTCCTGTTGTTTGCCGGCCAAATATACCTCAGTAATGACCAGATTATTAATGGTGTATGAAGTCTGCTGAATGTTGCATACTTCTTGTTTTCTTCAGTTGTTTAACACTTTCCCTTTCCGCGCGCGCTACAAGACAGAGCAATCTTTTACATCTGCCCGCTATCAGAACTGAGATTGCTAAGCGATCATTTTATT
>JANSTR010091993.1:0-12344 GCA_025434805.1 Antipathozoanthus remengesaui | reverse complement strand
ACTTGAGGGCACGACTTAATGTCTCAGACAGAAATACATTGTAAACCGCTTACAGCGGTCTGACTAAGACCCTCACCTACTGAGCCATATAGTTGTTGTAAACAAGTGCTGAAAAGCCCCTTGGAAGCACTTGCAATATATGTATGTATGTATGTTCTTCGGAAACTCTGGAAAAGAAGCCATTCCTTTTTTCAGATGTTTGATCGATTATCTCGTGTATTACGCATGAGCATATGAGCCATATAAATACCATATATTATTCCTATTTATTTTTATGGCCATACCAATTATTTGCAGCCAAAAATAATTTGCAGGTAGTTATTTGCCGTAACATAGTGGTCACTTAACCGATCTGAAAAGGACATTTGTAAAGTCAATGGTAGCAACTTTCATTAGGTCAATCCTGGTTTCTGGGAAACAACCCATCCACCCTCAAGTAACGATTAAAAGTAAGGTAGTGGTTAGGTTTAGTTTAGCTTTAAGGGAGGGGTAGGTTAGTCGTTTCGTAGAAACTGGGATTGATCCCTTTCATTTGTACCCCAACCTTTTTTATGAATCTATAATTCGTATCATATGCCCTTTTTGTACGTCGCACTGAACAATTTGTTAATTCTAACTCCCCGATGTTAGCTCAGTTGTTGACTGAAACATAAAAGTTTTCAAGTGATGTGAACGTTGTTAGTAATATATCCAGAATATCGATGTTTCGAAATCTTGCCAGTTGCAACCATCTACTCAGCTGTCCTAATTGGCGCATTACAGAACAGCTAGCACCACGTTCATGGTAAAATAATGAACCCCTCATCTGAGCAGTATTTATTGAACCAAAACGTGCGCAAAAAAAACGTTTCGTCCCACGTTTGTAAACATAGTATAAAACATCATTGTTTTACAAAGCAGAAGCTTTCCAAACGTTATTGTCTCACCATATCGAACCTACATCCACTGAGGCACACAACCGGCTATTCCTCCATACCAAACAGAGGCACTCGACCTTAACTTGACCTTGACCCAGTGACGTGCGCCCGCGAGCTAGTTTCTCACCATTAAGTTACGTGCGCCCGCGAGCTAGATTCTCGCCATTGAATTACGTGCGTACGCAAGCTAGTTACCTGCATGACGTGCATGCGCGAGTTAGTTTCTCGCCGTTAAGTAGCGTGCGTGGAAGTTTCCCGCCATTAAGCGACGTGCATGCGCGAGCTAGCTTCTCGCCATTTTAAAGTGACGTGCGTGCGCGAGCTAGCTTCTCGTCATTTTAAAGTGACGTGCGTGCGCGAGCTAGCTTCTCGCCATTTTAAAGTGACGTGCGTGCGCGAGCTAGCTACCTGCCATTAAGTGACGTGCATGCGCGAGATAGTTTCCCGCCATTAAGTGACGTGCGCGCACAAGCTAGGTTTTTGCAATTAAGTGTACATATGTATGCGCGCACGGACACACAATCTTCAATAAAACCGACATGGCATAAGAAACAAAAAGCTCCTAAATGTTTCCATTGACATTTTGCAGTCGAAGGATACCAAGTCATATAGTAGAAAGTACTTGTTTACTTAAGGCATGAAATGAAGTAGTTGTAATGTTTTCGAGTGGGATACCGTGGAACATGTCACTTGTATTTTCTTCGCATACACACTGGTCTAAAGGCTCTACACGAAAAATACAAATGACGCTTGTCATATTCCACGGTATCCCAGGAAAGATCATTGTATAACTGGTATGTAAATCCTACTTTCTTAATCGTTATATTATTACATATTTTTCTCCATGTATTCATACAGATATTCATGAATGTAAACAATTGTATAAGTATAGAGCACTGTACCACATGGTTTGCACACATGGTCTTTATCTAGATATTAAAAATATATATTATTATCAAAAATCAAAAAAAATTCGTGTTTGAGAAAACATAAAAATGTTAAGTTTATCATTTTTATACTATGCCCACTGTCAAACAATTAGTGTTTTATCTTTCATTATTTTTCTCTTGGCTTTCTTCTTTCTCAGGAGCCGTTAATGGTGGCTGGACAGATTTCAGCGCATGGAATCCGTGTACAGAACCAAAGTATTGCTTTCAGGGGGTCACTAAACGCACGCGTACATGCACCAACCCTCCCCCCATAAATGGTGGAGATGAGTGTGTTGGACTCGCTGTAGAAGAATCAGAGTGTCCCACCCGAGAACAAGGCTGCACAAGTTAGTAGTTAGCATACGATATTTTTGATGGTATGTATTTGGTCTAATTTACTGGAGAACCCCGACGCCACACCCTCCCTCCCCCAAAAAGATCTCCTAACCGCAATTAAAGGAAGACTGTGAAATACATCTTAGTATAAATACAAGCGAAACTATTAAAACTGTGCGACATTTCGGCATCTTGCTAACCGTAATTTAAAGGCGTTTTCACATTAGAGGCGACGCAATTAAGTGATGTAAGCGACGGAAGCGAAGACTTGCGTCTGCATTTGCGTCACCTCCATTCACAGCCGTCGCAAACGAAAAGTGTACGCAAGAAAAAAAGAAATAATTTTCCTTTTTCTTGCGTCTGCGTCTACGTCAAGTTACATTCACACTTGTTTTATTGTTATTGCATCTCCGCCAACGCGTGCGTCAGCTTAACTAATAATAGTAATAATAATAATAATAATAATAAAGCAGTATATCCATTAAAATATGATTCTTCACCTGTTAAATGCTGTTAGAGAGAAATGTATCTGCAGTATATAAAATTTACTTTCACTATATAAAACCCAACTCAGAAAGACTCGCTTACAAGATAATAATGTTAACTAATGTGAGCACGTCTTTAACAATTCCAAATCTTCGGAAACTCCGCAGCATATCAGCCAAACAAACCAGACAGTGCACCCGCATCAAAAGGTTCCTTCATCCAGGAGGAGTGCGACTCAGATACGAAGTACTCGGCCACTGGAGCCCAAGCTGCACAGGTTCCATTTGAAGCTTATTATCATTTCAAGTTCATGAGAACAGAACTCGAGAGTGGGTGGTTTGCAACACAAACAATCGATGATGACAGAAATCACGGCAAAAAGCTAACAAAAGTAAGTTTTGTTGTATAGGAAAATTAAAAGTCAGTTAAAGTTACTAGGAATCCAAAATTACATGGAGTGGGTTTTAAATATTTGGTCGGATACACATACGCAAAATGCAGGCAGACAAAAACACTACACTAAACACTACATAAACACTACACATAAACACTACACTAAACACTACACTAAACACTACACTAAACACTACACTAAACACTACACTACACAGAAGCACGGATATTGGACTAACATAATTTATTTTATGGAAACCACAACAAATAAACCACAGAGTAAAAACGAATAAATGAAAAAGAAAATACATTCTTGCATAATTATAAAATACTTAAAAATTTGATCAGACAAAGCAAAATTAATATTTATTTACAAATTCTTTTTTGAAACGTTCTTTAACAATTTGCTGGGATCGAAGATAATTTTGCATCTTTGTCAATAGAATTCGACACTTGTGATCCTTAGAATCGAATATCGAATGAAAGTTAATGTGGAATACCTGGTTATTTTCTTGAATCGCAAAACAGGGATAAAATATGATTCTCCATAAGGGTAAAATAATTTAAAATGAGGCATAAAACACAGTTATCAATAATAACAAACGTTTTCGCTCTACATGAACATCTTCAGGTTTGATAACTGTGTTTTATACCTCAAATAAATTATTTAAATAAATTAAAAAATAAATTATTAAAACAGGGATAAATCAAGCAACTTAAGCTAATAAGTGTACCTTTGATCAATTTTTGCTAAAGTTTCACGCGTAAAAAGCTATTTCAGTACCCCTGTCAACACAACTATTTGGCGGGAAAGTGTGAGAGGGCGCGAGCGCGGCAATACGCAATAGGATACTTCTTCCTCATTTTGGTGATCAGCCAATCAGCTTGCCTGATTCATTCCATCTATTCGATTTTATCACCAGTTAATATGTCTTGGTTGGCTGTAAGCGGCGGCATAGCTATTCCCTCCTGTTCAGTACAGATGGCCTCCTTTCGCAGGTCAGGTAGCAATCCCATGAGACATTTTTTGATCGATATTTGGTCCTTACATCTCCATATATGGCGTCAAAAACAATGGCGAGAATGGCGTGTTCTCGTCCAGTAGTCGTAAGCCAATCACAACGTAAGGATATTGTGGGCGCTTACATAGTTCGTTCTATCAATATCCTGTTCGGAATTATCAGTGTTTATTTGCAGCAAGATCCCAGGAGCAAGATTCGTGTCAGATTTACAATTAGCCCTGTATGGAACGGAGCTCAACTACAGTATTAATTCTACGACAAAATATCTTGGCATATGGACAACAATGAAACTGAAAAAAGGAACTGAAGCGATCAGTTTCCGTCGACTGACTTCTGATGTTCTTGCTCGACACTGGTTTTGTGATGTTTTCGTGTCTTATTCTGTTCCTGTCCAATTGAAAATTTTCAACCCATAATATGGTCAGAATTTGGTTGTCAAACAGTGCTCCGTGTTGTTTTGTTTTGGTAACATCTGTGCACTTCATGGGGTACCCTGATTATTTTCTGGTGAAAGGGTATGAAAAATTTAATGTAAGTGTTTCTCTACAGAAAAAATGTTTGCACCAGGACATTTTCGTACCACTCCCAATACTATTTCAGTTTATTTTGAAACATAACTTGAGCGCCAAACATATAGTTACAGTTATCGATTATGAAGCAACTGTGTTCACGGTTCCCATAACTGCATTGAGCATTAGACTCATGTACCCCTCGGGTACCTATTTTTGTTCTGTATACTAGTTCTGTATGCAGACCCTCCCTTTGTCTGCGAACCGAAGTTGTGCTTTGTTTCAAAAAGGACAGTTGAAAGGTGATCCTTCGCTTGTTACATTCCTACGTTCCTACGTGCCGTTGTTGTATTTTGTAATAAAGCTACATTTAATTTATTCTTAAATAAATATTTTCGCTAGCAGTTTTCAGGACATACCATGGTGTCCGAACTGAAGAGTAGCGAGAAGCTAGATTAGTTTTAAGTTGTGGAATATAACATCACTTTGTTGTACGATGGACTGATTTAAGGTTTTTCTTAACTTAGATTTGTTTTGAGATCGTTGATCCTCTGCAAGTTGGAAAGATTGTAACCAACAAAGCCACATACTACGATAAGATATCTCCCATTCCTAACTGGAAAAGACCTGAACACAAAACTATTGTTCCTGCAATTTACATCACCTTGGACGAAAATAAGCAACTCCGGAACTATGAGTTCGTGTGCGGCAAGTCTGACAAATATGTTCCAATGAATGGATTCACAATAGAAGATGTTAGGTAAAGTATTTATATATTTATTTTAGAGAACCATGTTCAATTTTTTACCTACAAACGTGAGCACCTATTACTTACTTACCTTACTTACTTACTCACTTACTTCCTTACTCACTTACTCACTTACTCACTTACTTACTTACCTACTTATCTACTTACTTACCTACTTACTTACTTACTTACTTACTCACTTACTTACTTACTCACTTACTTACTTACTCACTTACTCACTTACCTACTTATCTACTTACTTACCTACTTACTTACTTACTTACTTACTTACTTCCTTACTTACTTACTCACTTACTCACTTACTTACTTACCTACTTATCTACTTACTTACCTACTTACTTACTTACCTACTTACTTACTTACTTACTTACTTACCTACTTATTTACTTACTCACTTACTTACTTACTTACTTACTTACTTACTCACCTACTCACTTACTTACTTACCTACTTACTTACTTACTTACCTACTTACTTACTTACTTACTTACTTACTTACTCACTTACTCACTTACTTACCTACTTATCTACTTACTTACCTACTTACTTACTTACCTACTTATTTACTTACTTACTTACTTACTTACTTACTTACCTACTTACTTACTTACTCACTTACTTACTTACTTACTTGCTTACTTACTTATCTACTTACTTACCTACTTTAATACTTACTTACCTACTTACTTACTTACTTAACTACTTACTTGCTTACTTACTTATCTACTTACTTGCCTACTTTAATACTTATTTACCTACTTACTTACCTATTTACTCGCTTACTTACTTACTTACTTTCTTACCTACTCACTTACCTACTTACTTACCCACTCACAAAAAATTGTTTTGTCAACCCTTTATTGATTTTATCATGCTAAATACACACACGTATATGTGCATTTAGAGAGTAATCCTGAACCTGATTTAGAGAGTAATCCTGAACCTGATTTAGAGAGTAGTCCTAATCCGGCGCGCTCTGATTGGCTACAAATCTATTTTATATAACTCAACATATAAAATCAATGTAAGTTACTAAAGGGATAAAACAGCATCGCGCGTGTTTCTTGTGTGTCAATAGTCCATGAGGCCCAAGGCCGATTGGGCTATGAATTCGTAGTCCATGAGGCCGAGAGGTCTAATTCGGTAGAGGCTTATATGCGGAGGGACTTTGACACTTCTTCCACAGTGGTTCAGCGTAGAGAAACGTTGTTTATGAATAAAAAAGGCTTGACCATAATTTGCTTTGGTTTATGTTGTGTTTGGGGGCAATTCCTAAATATAAGCCCCTGGGGGTTTATATTCGGAGGAGCTTAGTATAGGAGGCCTTTTTGCGTTAAGAATCTGAGGGGCTTATACATGGAGGGGCTTA
Source organism: Antipathozoanthus remengesaui (assembly GCA_025434805.1). Lineage (NCBI taxonomy): Eukaryota > Metazoa > Cnidaria > Anthozoa > Zoantharia > Parazoanthidae > Antipathozoanthus > Antipathozoanthus remengesaui. The sequence goes on along the minus strand of JANSTR010091993.1, from coordinate 5,614 downwards.
TATTCGGAGGGGCTTATCGGTACATCATCGATATTTACAAATTTTAGATGAAATTCAAGTGACCATGAGTTGTCATATTTTATTCATCAGGTTTACATTTTACACTGCTGGTAACGACCAGACTTTTAAAGCCAGGGGCGACTACAAAAAGGTACCCACGGCCATCTTCGATACAACCGTTAAGAAAGACGTGAACACGGCAGTTTCACATGCTCTGGGAAAAACTCCTTCAATTAACTTCCAACAACTTCTCAAATACATTGGAATTCCAGAGTCCGTGATTCCTGACTACATGAAAACTGCTTTAAAGTAAGTTATCATCATCATTCTTGACACATTTAACCTCAGTTTATACACGCATTAAGAGTTTGGGAAAAAGTGAGCACCAAACTCAGAAGTCCGCCATATTTGATATTTTCGATTGTGTGCATGTGAATATTTATTTGTGCTTATCATTGAATTGTTCATGTTTTTGCGGAAGAAACCTCTTGCAGCGTTTCATACAAGGTAAGATCAAACTAGGCATATATACGATTTGATAATGGCGTTTGGTGCTCACTTTTTCTGGCTCACGGTCCAGCGTGCATTGCTAGCCGGCGCTTGGAAGTCCTAAACTCTTACTGCGTGTATTACCAATTTATTATAAAATAACAATTTGCGAAAATAACTCAATTTCCGAAAATAAAATTTGCGAAAATGTCTGGCAATGGCATTGCCAAAAAGTTGTTGAAGTCAGAAGTATAAAAATTCTCCATTTTGATTGCCACAGTTCCTCAGAGGTAGGTTGCTGTCATAAATAGTAACTGTGTCCGTTGTTGCTGATTTGTCAGAATCCCAATTGGATCATTCAGCTGTCCGATAAGAAGGTGTTAAACAACAGCGTTGCTGCCTGATTCAGAGGAAAAGTGAGTGTGGAATGAGCCAATCAGATTTGAGGAAATTGTTATTTTTATAATAAGTTAAGATATTATTCATGCTATGATTTCATGGCAAGTACTAAGTAGGTGCACTTGAAAGCTAAGGGAACTTACTGTGCGAGTAAAACCTAGAGAAAACCCGGAGAAAACATCGGGCACTTGAAAAAATTGGTCAAATGCCCAGGCAAGCGTAAAATTGACGTTGGCAAATACCCTGCCGTTCCTAAAACAAAACAAAACAACACAACACAATTAACACGAGACGAGACGAGACAACACATAACACAACAACACAACACAACTTTTAAGTTAAAACACAACAAAACAAACAAAACTGAAAACAGAACAAAAAAACCAACACAACACAGAACAAACAAACAGAACAGAGTAGAAGAACAAATCGAATCAAAACAAAACAGAACCGAGAGAAAAGCAGAACACAAAACAGAACAGAACAAAGCGAAACAAAACAAAACGGAACAGAACAGAACTGAACAAAACAAAACAAAACGGAACAGAACAGAAAAAGCAAAACAGAACAAAACAAAACAGAAGTAATTTCGGACATTCCGCACAAGTTAGATTGAAGGCTCTTTGCATCCATAAAACTATGAGTAGAAAAGGTCAAGTAAGAGTATCATTTTCTAATCGAAAAATATATTAAAAGCTCTTTTTAAACTTATAAATTAAATCAAATGTGCTCAACCAAAAACGATGAACTTCTATTGAACATTTGGTAGTAAAGAGATTGTCTCCCATACATTTCTTGTTATTACAAGGGGAGCAAATCATAACATGCTGGTAGAAACTCTGCCGAATAACCCTGGGATGACTTGCATTTGGTTTTCCTTTACAATGCCATGAGTCATTTACACCACAGAACCTGGAAGTTACTGTAGTAACAATGTTTGGTGCATCTTTGGTGTTTGAAAATTTGAGCTGCCATGACAGGTTATTTTATTGATATTTATTTTAATATAGTTTCTATGAGTAAGTAAATATTTAACATAAAATTACCTTCTCGGTTTTATTTATTTTATTGTGATTGTTAACCACCGTCTGTGTTGCCATTGTAACCGCTACAAATCAAAACAAACCAGAGTAGAAACTCAAGAAGGTTGATAACATTTGATGATACCTAGCAATACTTTTACCACTATAAGTAATTTCAAGTGATTTCATATGTCAAAAAGAAACTCGCGTAATATTTTGAGCCAACTTAAACTAAACGGTTATTACTTTCTCGTTAGAGGCTGTAATTTATTATATAAACGTTTTAAAAGTTTAGCCAGTGTAAAAAGAGTTCAAGTTAAAATTTGCTCTCTAATAAAAGTAAAAATCTTATAAATTTAAAACTTTTTTGCACGTAGTAACTGTTGTAATAAAGAGGCGTTCAACTCACTACAAACATAGTTTACTTTTTACGTCATATATCATGATGTTTGTTTTTGGGAATTGTAAAGTTACTCGATAGTATAAAGTAGGAAACGTTTGAGTAAACGGGCATTGTTCAAAATAACTTAAACATCATATAGTTTAAAATCACCTAGGACCTTAATGAACGTAAAAGCCGCAATTTCTTTTATGTTCAAAATAATTATAAAAATTTGTTCAACAAATGTTGTGCCACCAAGTACAAAGGCGAATAGTCGAGATTTCCTTGCCTAATCAGGGTTGTTTTGTTAGGTTATACAAATGAGGGGTCAGCAAACAAGACTTCTGATTAAGGTGTAAATATTCAATCAATTCTAGTTATATTTGTACTCGTCATATTGGTTATTTTTTAGCAGAAACAAATACATGAAAAGTTCTGGCAAATATTTTTAGATTTCAAGTAAAGAACACAAATAGTTCCAGAAGTAATGTAATTAGTAACTAAAGAGGTTAAAAATAAAACCAAGGAGATAAGTACAGGATATTCGAGTAGCAGTGACTAATTGGATTCCAACGAAATAATATCTAAATGCTACTTTCTTTACATATTTAACGGAAATATAAGAAGAATAAAATAAGATATAGTTGCTAAAATGAATATTTTCATTTTGGTTTTTTAATTCAATTTTCCATAAATCTGAAACATATATAACAAATAGACATTATCTGAAACAAACTGTAATTTACATAAAGAGATTCACTCAGATTAAATATCAATTGTTTTTAAAGGTTTTTGTTGTTTGATAACATTGTCGGCATAGAAACCAAACTGAATTCTTTAATAACTGATCTTTTGTTGCCATGACTAATAGGCTTTAACTGGCTGTTATGCCTACAAAAGCAATTAACAGACAAGAAACAGTCATAGGTTAAACAAGATAACATAACACAAAGATTTTAAGAACACTGCGGCCTGCGCAGTTTAGTGCGGTATAGGTAATTCCGCTTTAAAGAGAGGAGCACAAACTGTAAGTTATTTCTCATAAATGGGTTTTGATGTACGATAATCTTTTTAGCATATTCTTAGCTTGTGTAATGGTGAATTTGAAAAACAAATTAACAGAGGTTCGCATTTTAAGGTTTTCTGCTTGAGAAACCGCAAATAATAAGTGTAAACAACATCACATTTTAAGTTTCTTATTAAGAATAGAATAGAATTATGAGATGAAGTTAGAAAATTCTAAAAACTTATTCTTTATTGATTGGTAGTTGTCTAAAGAACCAGGCCGGAAAATAATCAACTTACAATGTCATCTTCGCTCAACCAAGTGGGAGTCATATTATTGTTTGTATTTTTGCTCACTCGACACAGTTCTACAGGTAAGGTAATTACAAAGTTTATCTTTCCAACTACCCCAAGTTTTTAACAATCCAATTTTTTTCTTGATTAAAAGACACACTTGTTTTTTATATCAGTTTAAATTTTACTCACCTTGTGCAAGTTGTGGTCTTAACTCTGTACTGCTATCACTTTACTTAAATTAGCTGTAATAACAATAATATAAACAACAGCAATAATAATAATAATAATGTATGATTTTGTGGTTAATCACGAAAAATAATCCCCACATAGCATATAAACACTATACATGGACATATTACAAACCTGTGCAGGTACACTTGTATACGTGGACAATCTTCGTATTTTGTTTTGCGAAACTCCGCTGACCGGTTTGTAACTATAGAATTGACTTAGATACAGAAATCCGGATTTTTTTCAAGGATTTTTAGACCTTTTAAGATTTCTAGAAATTATGAGATTTTGTGATTTTTTTTCTTAGATTTTTTGTGACAAAATTTTAATCAATGAATGAATTGTTGCCTTATAGAATGTTCTTAGCACTTTCAAAATACTTTAGTGTAAAACATATCCATAAAAATCTAAAAAGTATTGATATTTTCAATTTTATGATGCCAATATTTAGTTTTAGTTATTTACATTTTGTCATTTCTGAGCCGGTATTGTATCTGAATATCAGTTCAGCGACATGAATAATTATTTGTTATGTAAGTCACCAATAGTGAGATATTCGTCTACAGTAACATGAGATTTTTAGAGAAATTTACGAGATTTTTAAAAATAAAATATAGATTTTTAGAACTTTCAGTGGGATTATCCGGATAGATTTTTAGGAGATTTTTTGGGATATTCTGAATCTAGACCTACTGTAGAATTTTTTGTGTGTGACCGGAGTTGCACAGATACAAAACAGCAGAGAAGCCAAAAATACTTTTATAAAATACTAAGAGAACTTCCCCTCCTGCTCCTCAGTTCTACTATGCACTCGAGACAGTGCGCATGCTCATTAGACATAGTGAACCTATTTACACATTCCAAAACATATTATATTATGCTATACTCAATGACGTACCTTTTCTTGCAGGCAACGAGGTGTGTTATCCAAAATATGGTTGCTTTTCAAACGCAGACCCCTTTAATCATCTCTCCTTACCACAGTCCCCCCACAGTCGGAAACTGCAGCCAAGTTTTGGATGTTCACTCGCACATCACGTGACGTACCGGAAGCGATCTGCGACACCGATTGCAACATGTTACACGTATCAAAATTCGATGCATTTCGTCCAACAAAGATTGTCATACATGGGTATGGTCTTGGGGAAGGTATGTGTACAACAAAGCAGTTACCACGGTCGCTTGTTTTCTCGTATTGTTTATAAATAGTAAATGTAATTGTGTTACAACCATAATAAAATGCATCCAACCCATCCGTTTACATTTTTGTTTTTTTGGAGCAGGTGATTTTGATCCTTTTGCGTCGTATGTTTTCATAATTTGTGTTTGTAATAACGAACGACACCACTGCAGACAATTAGATTAGGCCAATTTGTAATTTATAATTTCAGTAGTTCTAAAAGAACCTTTTCATGTTATATGATATATAGTCTTACTTATCTCTAGAGCTCTCAAACTAAAATAAAGATTATTGTTGTTATTAATCATCGTCTTTTCATAATCATGATCATAATCATCATATTCATTATTAATATTATTTTTATTATTATCATAATTTTTATAGTCATAATCATTATTAATATTATTTCTATTAGGGATCTTACTGGGATTTAGGCACCATTAACAGTTGATTGATACTGATCTTAACCCTAGAAGGCATTGGGGGGGGTGGGGGAGGGCATTTTGTCCCCCCCCCCCCCCGGGGGGGTTGGGGTTGTTTTTGGGGGGTTTTTGGGGGGGGGGGATGCGGGGGGGCGAGGGTTTTTTGTTTTGTTGGGGAGGGGGGGGG
>JANSTR010091882.1:0-12345 GCA_025434805.1 Antipathozoanthus remengesaui | reverse complement strand
AGGATAATTAATCAATCAGACTATCAATTGCTCAATCAGTCTATAAATTTATCATCTAATCCGCGAATCAATCAATCGATCGATCGATCGATCGATCGATCAATTAATCAATCAATCAATCAATCAATCATTCATTCATTCATTCATTCAATCAATCAATTAATTTATTATCAATCAATCATAAATCATCAATCAAACAATTAATTACGCAGTCAATCAATCAATGTATCAATCAATTGACCAATGAATCAATCAAATTATCAAAGAATTAGTTATATATCAAGTTAAGAAGACAAACTAACAATCAATTGATACTGAGTTGAACAATCTTCATTGTTCAATCAGTAAACCAACTGTCTCGGTTGTGATTTTCATACTTTTAGCTGCTTACACGATTTTATCCTTGTGTCGGTATAATCCTCCAGCTCGTTCTCGTTGTATACTTGTTCTTGACTATCCAGACGCGTGCCAGTTTCCAATTTACGAAGCAGAGCATGTCTCTTGCCGTTCCTAAACATTGCATCACTAGTCTGTTCAAAAACAGCTGCCACCAAAACCACTATAAGAACACACAGGAATGCTTTGCCTGAGGACATTGCTAGGAGACTGACTTCCAAAATGATTCTGATAATATGAAAAGATAAGAAAAAGGAAACAGCACAGTAAATTGAAGTCATGAGAGAAAGGTAGTCCGTCTTTGACTTTATTCAAAAAGTCTAACTAAAGGATTGAATCAGTGAAACCAAGAAGCAAGATGATGGAGATACACAGAAGAGATTGCAGGTTGTATTTCTTTAAAGATTGAAAAAGAAATCCGGAGTTTTAAAAATTAATGGAGGTCGCTTAGTTATCCCTATAATTATACGAACGGCATGGTTTCCAGTATGACTGACTTTCCTCTTTGCTGTTGCAAAAAAAATAAAACAATTTCTACCGTGTTGTTGAAGACTGATGATATGCTTCAATATACTTCAATATCTTTATTACAGTATTCCCATTTCTATACATGGTATTACCTAAACTAAAACAAACGAAGTTTACAATTCATATTCAATTCAATTTATGCAAGTTTATTCAACGGGAAGAACCTTTAAGCGTCTTTGTCTAAATACTTTGGTCGAATAGCATATTACTAGTTTCGTATAGTGATGCCATTTTGCTAACTGTATACTCCGGAACACTCGATCGCCTGGTTTGAATTGATGATTATATGATCTTCCCAAACATGCAGTTATATTTTGTCAATACCGACTCCATTTAGTTTTCATCTCCAGAAGGCGAATGATACTGATGTTAGTGTTCATAAATACAGCGTATATCACCTTTGCTTGTAACGTTGGTAAAGCGCATGAATTCCGTCGCATGGAAGCAATGTTCGCAATGCAAAATTTAGAAAATACAATCGACCTCTTGCATAAAAAGCGGCCAATTAAATATTGTTTTGTCTGCATTCAAATTGAACCTTAGTTTATCTCCCATAAGATATCATTCTCAATCATTTTTAATCCGCAATCTCGTGGAAGGGCAACTACAAGCTAAGCTTCTAAAATTTTCCTTTGTATTGAGCGGACACCCAAGAAGATACCAAATTTACCCTTAAACGAGACAACAAAAGACCCCTAAAGATAGGACGTTGATTAAGATTGCCGTGCGGTCCAATGCATTCAGTGTACCCCTGGGCAATAAACAGTAACAGAAATACATGTAGTCAGAAAATTTAAACTGTAAGTCAGTGATAAAGACAGTAACTAAAGTTGTGATTCAGGTTTGAGGTCAAATTCACTATACTGTCAGTTCGTCATAGAGAGAAGCATTGAGAGAAGCAGCACTTGGCTTCGCATCATGCCACGCTTCTCTTGTCCCTTCCCAACTATAACTCGATAGATACACAGCATAATTATATCCTACTGCAATAAAGGAAGATCTTGTCCCTTCCCAACTATAACTCGATAGATGCACAGCATATGTACCACTACAATAAAGGAAGATCTTGTCCTTTCCCAACTACAACTCGATAGACACACAGCATGGACCATTTAGTTTAGATAATAAAGGAAGACATTTATCCATTTCATTTGCCGTCAGAGTTGCAAACCGTTGTTCGTCGACCGGATTCTTTTGGTTCATGTAGTCCAGTACTAAACTCAAGTTAGGAATTTCTCCGTCACTTCCGTGTTCGTCGCTTATTTATTATTTCGTGTTCCTCCATGTTAAATACAAAACGATCAATGTTTGCATTGGCAACCAGGAAGGAACGTCGGAGTAGAGAAGGGGTTGGTGATTAGGGGCTGGGAGTTCTTGTTCCGTAACGGCCAAATTGAACAAATGAAAAAGTTTTTCTTGTTTTTTCTAAATCCGCAAAAATTCAGTTATTGCTGTCAAGACTAGTGATATTTCTTAGTTTATTCTAGATTGAAATATTAGCTTTAGACTGTCACAAGTCAAACAAGTCGACCTCTTTCTTGATTTCTCGCCTCGTAGCAAGCAAGTGCGAAGCACTTCCCACAGAAGCTAACGAAAGGCAAAGCCCCATTTTAAGGACTTTGAAAAGAGTCTACATTTGCTTTTGAACCTTTTGGAAAGGAGAAATCTCCAAGGATAATAGGTAATTCAGCTTAATTCTATTTATGCGGCCATTGTAGGTGAATCAATAAGCGGAACTTCAAAAACCAAACGAATGGAGGCATATTTGGTAACAACGAGGAATTAGAAGCAGTTTTCAAAACATTTCTTTCCAAAGTGGCACTTGGTAGCTCATTTTTAAACAGCCACACAAAAAGAAATAATTTAAGAAAACTCTAGACGAGAATCATTGCAGAGGTAAAAATACACCTTATTTTTATGTAGTGCTATGACCGCATATATGATAAATATATTAGAATATTCATGCGATATAGCAGATACTGCATATTTCTCTTCGAGTGATAAAAAAAAATTTCATGAGTGAGCGCAGCGAAACTTCTTAGTTTAAACACGAAAAGAGAAATTTCGCATTTGCAAGCAGCCATGACATGTTCTGTTTATTATATAAGCGCCGATGAAATAACAAACCATTTCGCTTTAACATTTTTCTGCATTTCTGAAAGAGCAAATTCGCGATTTATTATGAAGCCGTAGAAACAGTGGTATTTCCATTTGTGTCGTTTGAATATAACATGTTATTTTCACAAGTGAAGCCATTTTTCGTCGGTGTATGAATATATATATAATAAATAACTTAAAAATTTCAGTTTTTCCAGATAAGTTTTCAGTACGTTCCTAGTAGCCTCTCGCTCTATTTGGATTGTTTTGTAGATTTTTAAAATTCTTGATTTGCTATTTTGCGAAAATACAAACGTAAACTTATTTGTTATAGAACTAGGCTCAAATTTCATAAAATTAAGAACTTAAATTTTTAAAAATGAATTTATAACAGGATACGGCAGTAGGCCGCGAAGAATACAATTGATTCTATATGAGATCAGTGCTGAATTTGTATAATTTATCACCAAAAAATTAAAACGAGAAAGCTTTACGATTTGGTATTGAAAGATAAGTTGTAATGCATTAATTTGTTGTGTTTAGTTTCTCTAAAGTTTAACTCTTGACTCTACTTACGTTCTTTCCTTCCATAAGAAAAAGATAAATGAAAAATGAAATTGTTATTGTCGGAATAAAATATTGAGCAATCTCAGACTATTTATTAGGAAAGGGTCCACATTTTAGTCATTTCGAGGCATGAACCCCGTTTACATTATGAGTTAAGCCTGGATACTTGGCAAGGGGAACTTTAGTTTTACGAATTGGAGAGACATGGCGGAGGACTATTTACACAAGAGTAACTTTTATGCTCACCTGTTCTATGATACACACTGGTGTTTTGATCGAAGCAAGGACTAAAAATTGGAAGTAAGGGGAAGCATTTTATAAACATAAAAATTCAAGCTTTGTTCCATTTCCTGGGTTCCGTTCTACATAAAACGAATGCGTTCAAACAACAAAGAAATCGTGAGAAACTAACATCATCGTAAGAAGGAGTCATTTGTCAACACAGGGGAAATGAGACTGAAAAAGGTTTTTTGTGGTATTGATGTTATACTTATCACAAAGAAGTTAACCCAGCATGTGATCAAGCACACGGGTCTGTCGTTAATTGGACTAACTCTGCCTAAATCTAGGGAGGTCGTTGTTGCAACGTATAATAAACCAACGGACTTTGGAAGTTGTAACCTCACAAGGCATGGACATGGAGGACTCTAAATTGGATTGTTATGCATAGAGATCAGATCAAAGAGAATGTAAACAAATCAAATTTATATTCAGCGTCCCGAGTTTTACTGAACTAATAAAATCACCTACAAAAATAACGAACACTCCGGCATAGAGTTGATAATTGCTAAACCTTAAAATATCAGGATTTCAGCTGGAGATTTGGCTCTGGCTAAATTCAGTGGCCTGATAAAATTATTATTGTGTCGATCGCAAGCTTAATTGGGCTCACTTTCCATATGCATCTCAAACGAAAATAGTACGGAATTATGCACAATACGATCACTGAACAGATTAAGCATGTTTAAAATTGTTAATTGGGAAGCTTTGATGACACCTTGGACTGCATGTTGATGTTGGGTGATGTTGACGACATTAGCTATTCTGAAAGTGGATAAATTGCGGACTAAGACTAAGTTTAGGGAGTAACTTTGAAAATATTCGTGCAGACATTATGAGGAAGAAAGATTGTGGTATCGACTGTCCTTGTTTATGGATTAGCGTGATTTTCAGTTAACCCTAAAAAGCCTTCAGAAACACAAGCACTTTGGGGTGGGGGGAGGGGGGAGGAAAGTTAATCGAGCCACTTCCCCTTCTATTTTCAACACAATTCATCTGGTTGTATATAATCAACTTTTTATTTCTACCTTTAAGTAATAATTCAAAAACGAATACGAGTGTTTGAAGCGAGAAACTACTAATGAATTCACGAGGCCGCGAAGCTTTTATGGTTTCGAGCTGTTTGGAATTCCCATTCAAACAGAAAGTACAAGCTTTTGAAATATGTTCTCCATCAATCAAATATACGTGTTGACTACATTGTTAAATGAACAGTTCAATGCTTCAAAGAAAATTGTTCATCACAAAATAGAACTGAATTTTAGAGAACAGACTATTCTTTATGAATATGCTGATTAAGAACAACTTTATCCCAGGAGTTTTGAAAAACACTCAGGCCCCGTTCACACGGATGTAGATTTGTTTGAGTCTACAACTTCTTTTTTCTCGATATGGCTTTCGTCCACACGGATACAGCAAATTCGGCAGAAAATCCGGTATTTTTTAATCAGCTCTTTAGAGTAAAAAACATACACAACGAATCCAATACTCTGTGGACGATGAATTCGAATATTTTAGATTATTTTAGATTAGAAATCTCAGAAATATAATTGAGAGAGATCTTGTCTTTGTTGTCTGTATACAGCAAAGATTTTGCGCCAGCCATCTCTTCAGGAGACCCCTTTTCTGTTATTTGTCTACGCATATAAGTCAAGCTCTCTAAGATTAAAGTGTACCGACAAACAGTGCTCGAGCATATTAGAATCTACACATTACTTTTAATTAAAAAAATAAAAAAGCACTGAGAAAAGATGAATCTAATCTTAATGCTCTGGATAGCCTCATCAACTCCTGATCTTCTTGAATACCCAATAAGAAAAACACATCAAATAATTTTGATTTGACATTGAAGTTTTTATTTTATTCACATCACACAAAAGATATTTGCTTTGCAAAGCACCTTTTGGTGCGTGGTTTGTGTAATCATATTGTTTTGCTAAGACAAGGGAGTTAGGGTCTATTCCTTTATCTTCGGGTGTCGATCAAGCTTTGGTTCTTCTGACTGAAAAAGAAACAAACGTGATTTATTAGTAAAAACGTTTAAATTTTCCACCCTGGGTATCTATTATGCCTTCTCCCTTAACATTAAAAATTTGAGATCGATATCAATGTATAGAAATCATATAGATATTAAAAAATCAGACAAGTAGAGTTAGTATTTTCACGCCTAAGGTAACAGTGGGATGATCAATTCAATAAGGCAACATGTTGTGAACTGAGAAAAAGGCAAAATTCTTAAGAAGGGGAACAAATGCATAAAACATCATTATCATTACCATGTACTGACTTTGTATAGACCACTACACCATTTTGCTAATGCGAATTTTTGCTAGATCCATTCCCTTGTGTGGGAAAAAAGCTATTGGTCGGTCAAATTTTGGCTTGTTAATTTAACATAAACATTGCATTTTTCCCCCACGAGGGAAATGATTTAGCAAACATTTGCATTAGCAAAATGGTGTATTAAGTTATTTTCTCATATCTGATGGTTTCATTCAGCACTCTATTTCCCCTCAATTTGTCTGCAAGATCATTTGCTTGACAAAGTCCAATAACAAAACCCTATTATTTGAATAGTTAAGAGAACCAATCACAATTCGAGTTCCTGGAATTCTGACAAATGAGCAACAGTATTAAATAGACACTATAAACAGCAACAACCTGCCACTGAGAAACCGTAGTAAAAAAGGAGTGTATTATTAAAAAATATTTTTCTGTTCTTGTTTTATTTTTTGTCATTTTGGAAAATGCAATATTTGCAATGAGATTCGGATTATCCAATTCTGCCTGTAATTATACTCGCAAAACACTGGAATTGGACTTCGCTCAGTAATATAAAAATTACAAAAGATAGTAATATCAATGACGACGATGATAATAATAATAATAATAATATTAATAATAATAATAATAATATTAATAATAATAATAATAATAATAATAAGTAATAATAATAATAGTTACTATTATCATTGTAACCATTAGGCATTATTATTATTATTATTATTGTCACCATTATTATTGATATTATAGTCAATCAGCCAGCCAGTAGGTCGGTCTGTGAATCAATCGTTTAGTAGATAATTGGTCTACGTCAGTCGGTCTAGGGGATATGTACAGATGTAGAAAGGTGTTCTAAATTGTCCAAAAAAACTTACAACGTCCGGCACGTGCTGCAACATAATCTTCGAGGGCTCTGTCAAAATCGTAATCACTGTTTTTGTACTCCCGCCTGTTGTTTTCTTTCAACTCATCCAGAAGCATAGAGCGTTTTCCATTTCTCAACATGGCATGGTTGGTTTGTACGAAAACCGCTGCCACCAGAACCACCACCATTATACACAGGAATGCTTTGCTTGAGGCCATTGTTGGAAAATGGTGCTTGAAGCTAATAATCTGGAGGATTGAATGAAAAGAAATTGAACTAATGAGAACGGCAGCACCTTAAAACTATGAGGGTGTATTTCTATGTATTTCATTTTAGATTTTCTAATCTGGGGTCAAGTAAGCCTATAAGGATGCTTTAGATAACAGTAAGATAATCCTAACCCTAACCCTCAAGTGGAAACGTTGCCATTCTAATTGACAAACTCGCTCTACATACTTTTTTAAAATCGTTTAAGAACTCAGTTTCAGATAGTCCAGAGTCTTGTAAACCGTAGGCGATCCTACTGCAAATGGAGACAATAATATTTTCATAAAAAGCAAATTGTAGGATAGAAATTTAGAATATATAAAATTCAGGTCTGTAATTGACCTAAATCGGATGCATTTATTTCCCTAGTCTACCCAAAACGACACTGAGATTTCTAAAACTACGACTTTAAAATTCGGAATTCTAAGAATGTCGTCTTGCAGATGCCAAATGATGATATTTCTAGAGCTCTTGAGAGCCTTATTTGGGTTTCACTAATGACCATTGACTGCATTGCAAGTTTCCACGTTGCTATGCCTTTTTGCTTTTCGAATATCGACAATATGAGTTAATGAAATTTGACGGTCAGATTACCCAAAAGGCAAAGCTAGAGAAAATAATTCTAATGTGCTGATTTCACCATAAAGAATGAACACCGAGTGGTTATCTTTCTTGAACAATACTTTCACCTTTGACACAATTGCTCTTATAAATGGCAGCTGCAGTTTCTCATGATGTTGATCAGACCTATTCTTCCATTTGTATTTCATCAAGTTATTTAATTTAAAACCCTTTATGGTGATAGTTTGAATATTTTTATCATTAAATCGACTGATGATTTGACGAGATAGTAACTGATACCGATATGACGTCCCTTCGTTTTCAGTTTGAGTTAATCTCCCCTTAAACCAGGCAAAGGAGCTAGAAATAGAAACTAAGTAAGACCAGTCAGTAAACACAAGGGTAAGCAATGTGTGTTTCTAGCTTCATTTTTTGAAATGTATCGGCCACATGCGTGCAGTATCCGAATAGGAACATAATCATCATTTTCTCTGTCAAAACAGCACTTTTTTTGAAACCTAAAAGAGTAAATATGTACATTGAGTGGTTTAGACTACAAATAACGCAGTTTCAGATAGAGTTACAACAACTTAAGGAAAAAAGAATAAATGAGGATTTCATACTATCGCAGAAATTCGATTCTACAAGTTCAGGTTTTCCCTTTATGCATCGCTTGTATTTTAAAAGGGCTATGTAAATGAACAAAACTTTCCAAGAAAGTATTTAGGGGTTTAGCAACAAATTGAATTTTAAACAAAGTATTATTAGATTTCGCAGTATGATGTTTCTTAATCATTTTCAGAAACCTTAAGTCCAATACACATAAAGCAAACTTTGTGACTGAAAATCCAAGAACAAGAGAGCAACCGTACAGCTGAACTAATGGTATAGTGAATAATGTACATATTGACCAAAATAGTAAATTAATTTTCATTTTGGATCCAAGTTCTAACAAACTAAATAACTCTGTTTACACAAATAACAGTAAGATAGCTACGGACATAATACCTTAAAATCTGCTGTGATCAGTATTTCGGCTACTGTATCTTGAGAGCTGAGAATTGTAAAATGTACTCGCTGCCCGACCTATTTTATACACAGATCTGGATTAGGAAACAAAGGAAGATTGAGTGCTCTAAGTTGCCAAAGTAATTAAGCTTCGGGTAATATCGGCTCTTAAAAAGTGTTATGCAGCCGAGTTATCGATAAATTTGGCAAAAGATTAACTCCTCTTTTGCAAATCGACACCATGTCGCGTTTAAAGGAAGAAAATCAAATATGTTAAGATATCGCAGATGATAGTGTATAAGATACAACGTCTGTAACCGGATCTTCCGTTACTCTTCAGTTATCATCACCCACTGGTTGTAAACTTCAGTAAAGGAAAAAAATGTCATATTATCGAATTTTATTTCTGAATATTTCCTGTGACCTGAACATACATGTTTGTGACAAATAAGGTTTTCTTGCAGTGCATTACCGGAATCTATTAAAGCTCCCATATCAATCATTATTGCTCGAATTAATTAACAACAAGACTAGTTTTGGACGGGTTCGATTCATTGTACTTGCAGATTAGAGGTAATTTAAATTTCTCAAAAGGCTTTAATCACAGGAAGCAAAGTAGACACTGCCGATTAAAACTGAGTTATTTCATATTCGACTTAACGAATTCTTTTATTAACAGCTATGACATTTTCTAAGTACAACACAATAGCATAACAATTTTAAGAGGCTCGTGGACCGAATCGACTCAGTGCTAAACAACTTGGCGAAGACTCAGCCAGTTAGTGTTCAATTTGTGAGCCGTTGGACTTGACCTTAAACATAAAATCCACTACAGGATAGGTTTTCTTTAAGTAAGAAGTACTCGGAGAGTTGTTTTGATGAATAAGGTTTTCTGATATTATTAAAACCAGAAGCTACTAAAGGATATCGAAGAGGCACTTAATTTATTAGTGATCAGCCGTCAGTTTGAAAATAATATCTGATCGGCGCCTATTCAATCCAGATTCCTCAAACTCTAAATGCTGCTTAACATCACTTTGGGAGATCTTCAGATAACAAATCCAGTGGGCTGAGAAGTCAAAATGCACAGAAACCACACAGCGAAATGAATTAATCAAGATTTTTTAGTGATTTTAATTTACGGAAAATTTTCTGCGTTCTTTTTTTGAATATATTGTGCAATCATAAATTCATCTTCCAATGAAATGAACAAAAATTTTGAAGTTACACCTTTGGTCAAACACTCATTCCTTATCAAAATAAGAGATATTAATTGCACGAAAAACGTGATCTCGTAAGAGAGCGGAAAGCTACTAATGGATCTTGATCTGCTCCGAATTCAAAGAGCGATAATTTTCTGAGGAATGTAATTGGTTTCCAAAATGTATTCTCAAGCCATAAAATGATTTTAAGATTCACCGACGTTTTTAAAGAAAAGTCTGCTGTATGATTCAAGTATTTTAAAATGTGGTTTCGAATTCAATTCAGTGAAATGTAAGATTGAAAGAAGAGGTGTTTATTTATTTTATTAAACATTCTTGTCATAATGAAGCCGTGCATCTTTCTAAATTGTAAAAATACAAAATCAGTCAGTTTCTGAATTATATATATGTTTGAGAGAGTGACTTAACATATTATTAAACCGTAAAATATATTTTCATTGAACTTATGGTGCATTCTACCAAGCAGAAATTTGAAAATGCACACGAAAGGTCCAAATATAATGAAACAAGCATGACGATCATCCTAACAGGACAACAAATCTTCTTGATATTGCAGGGCGCAACACAAACACATTTGAGAAAACCAAAATAAAGCATTCTAACATCAACCGAACTACAAAAGAGAATTTGTGAGCTTTCGTTGCGGTGCTATACAAGAAATTGATCTCACCGCATTTAATAACTACATACCCTAGTAATCTATTAAATATATAAAGATTATTGGTCAATAGAGTCTTACAGCTGAAAAGAACAGGCCAACACAAACTGAACATTCAAGTGAGTTCCATTCCGTTCTTAACGAAAGAAAGGGAAAGTATTCTTGATTTTACAAAACAACACAATCAATAGAAGTGTGGGTTGTATCTTCCCAATTTTATTACCGTTCCAATATAGGAAGTTAGAGAACACAATTTGATTGATGTTCATGCAAACAAAGATAACATGCATTCAAACACTTTAAAGGCATTTTTCCGGCGTTACCTATTAATTATCGACATGTTAAATATAGATCTTAAAAACAACTTTTTCATTCGGCTATCGGAAGAACTCTGAACCAAATATATAGTTTTATGAGTCGTTTTTCTTTCAAATAGAATGCCTTAAATTGTGAGAACGGATTACCAGCTCTGCTGATCATGGCGATTTGCATCAAGCGCGTTTGAATTCACAACATCGCGGGTACTTCACAAACCTGCTTCTTTCTAGCTTTGCATTTGATTTGGATACAATGATATTTAATCAATTTCTATAAACTCTTACATACAGGTATAAAGTCCTAACAGTAATAATCAACAAAAATAGAAGAATAATTCTTAGGCTGGTTCTACAGTGTCTTAGAAACTATAATGCCGGTTATAGCTGTCAACAGTAGACACACATGTCGGAGAAATGAGATGTGAAGAGACGAAATGCGAAGCAAATATATTTTCATATTGGAACAAAATGTTTAATCAGTTGCAAGATAATATACTCATATTGCTCACCATTCTCTCAGTTCTAACTAATTATAAAAACGTAAGGCAAACGTTTTTTTAGAATGATTCGACACGGTCTAGAGTACATCACGAAATACCTTGAGCGTTGAGGTCTTGTGATCTTAAGAATGCCGAGTTTCCACGAAAGGGTTAATATGTTCGTGTGAAAGATCTTCGTGGGGTATTTCAATATAGGCTAGTTTTCTGAATATGATATAATGAGTAAACCTAACAGGTTTTAAATGCTACTGTAGGCTTTGTTTAAAATGCTAAAACATAATTAAACTCTGTGAGAACCCATTCGTGGTTTAGCGTAATCGAAGAATAATTGTTTCCAAACGCGTAATTTCCTCAAAAATCACATGAAAAGGGAATCGATTGCAGCAAAGAATTTCCCCTAATGAAAGTGTCTTTATTACGATTCGATGATTGCTGTGTAGTTGCACGGAAATTGCTTGTTGAAGGATTTTACTATAGGAAACTTTTGGAAACACATTTCGCCTTTCTATACACTCGCCTTTCTATGCACTCAACAAACAATTTAAAGGTAAGCAGATAAAGTCTATGATGGTATATATAATCATCACAACTTGCCTTTCGTTTGTTTCTTTGTTTTCAACATTTTTCCCTTTAGAAACGGTTTTTAATATCACAGATGGCAATCATGTCTGATTTTGTATTCCATACACTCTTTTTTTGTTAAGAACAAACTTAATAAGAACATGGAGGCGAAATCGCTCGAAAAATAAGAACAATATAAGAACAATCTGAGGCTGAAATTTTTTTAATAAAAATA